>JAAOAU010000469.1:0-54999 GCA_013186845.1 Fusarium sterilihyphosum
AGGTACCTAGGTACCTAGGTACTAATAAGGTAAGGTACGCACCTTTCCCTCCCTGGCGCTTGTGCCTTGCTTGGTTCCTGTTGCCCTTAGACTTGGACACATTACGATGAAGCAACTTCGGTCAGGCTCGCCCTTAGCCGGATTTATATGACATGGCTGCACATGTCGATAAGATTCTGAGCACAACACTGACCTGCTTGGTGGTATTGCTGTAGAATTTTCCCAACATGGATCATTAAATAGTTAGTTGTTTCATATCGATGGAACTGGCAGTCCTACCATTGATAGCTTGTCCAAAGTCCCAGCTGGTTTGGGCGTTGTCACGATTGGCAGCTTGAGCGAAACCAAAATTTATCCCTTCGTATGTAGCTAAGCGATACAGGCAATCCGGCTAGCATAAACAGCATTCGATTGTCATTCATTTGAGTATTTCCAGATCCATCCGTCGTCTAGCTTTGTCCTAGCACCTTCTTCGTATCTTCCTCCTTGTCGATGAGTCCTAGACTCCTTATTTGTTTAACGCTGGGCGCATCATCGCGCGCTGTAGCGGACTCGCTTCGGGCGTAGGCGGCTTGCATAGCGAGAGCTCGAGCATGCTGTCGATTGCTGTTAATTGAATGTCCTACTATGCCGAAAGCAACGCCGAATCTGCATGCTTCAACCTACTTCCTTCTTGTGGTGGAGGCACTCGTAGTAATCTTCGAGAACCAGACCGCACTTCTTCTTGCCAGAGTCATCAGCAGCAGTGGTATTTACCACATAGCATCCCATAACCTCCTGCCAGAAGGGAAAGCAGCGGCCAACGCCTAGAGTCCACGGAGATGTCGTCAGTCCAAAGAATGTTTGACTGGCTGTACGTGGGCGTGGAAGCTCCCTTGATAGACTTACCGCCGTTCATGCCGTATCCCGACGCCATCTTGAGCCAATTGAGTATGTGTCGAGGCTTTGCGCGGGTCGGGCAGTATCTGATCGTTGAATCGCGGTTCGTTTGACGTTGTAATCGTGAAGTGCTTCCGGCTCTTGAGTTCACCCGTACCTTGGCCGAGTAGCAAATCGGTGCCCGTGGATTGGATGGAGAAGTGGATCCTATCGGCTCACTGAAAATCACGCTTGCTCATGGATGTAGGTATGTGTGGCGTGGTATGTGTGGCTGTAGCTAGCTACCTCCCTCCCAAAGCAACCTTAACCTTGTCCACCCTGTTCAGTACCTAGGTACAGACGGATGGAGGTGCTCAGGTAAGGAAGGCAACCTGCCACTTTGTTAGGTACCTTAGTTGAAGCTGGCCCGGCTAACCAGCATATGGCCTCCTCTCCTTTTCCAATCCCAAAGCGAAACTATTTCTAAAAGCTTCACTGGCACTTATGCTCTCATTGGATCCATCATCCGACTGGGAATACTATCGTCGTCATCATCATGGCGGCTCATGTCACGCTGGGTCCTGCGAAGCTGGTGCTCTTGGCTGTACACCTCGCAACCATCGCCGACATTGATAGCTTGACCTATCTCATTGGTCAGCATGCAGTAATACTACGGCCAGAGCTGGTACTCCGAATCATTCTCACATATCTTCCCGAAACCCTCAGTCCGGCGGTATATATACCTCTCATACAATCCATAGCCAGCGGCGAATCGCCATCACAGACAAATTCAGACTACCACCTCGACACTTCTTCTGTTCAGAGTATAACAGAAGAGCAGGCTTCAAGAAAAGTCAAGAAACTTCATCTTCTCTCTCTCAAAAATACTGATGTGCCTCTCACTCTCGCTCACGAGGCCGATCCATTCACCTCTTTCTTACTTTTGAGGGCTTACAGAATGGACGAAGAAGCGGGCATGTTACCCCAAGTTCCTGACCTGGTATCCCCATTTCTGCAGCAATCGCAAGAACTTCACACGTGGATGATTTCAACGGTACTCCCTCTAGTCAGACGAAACTACGAGTATTATCCACAAAGGCCTATACGGTATTCGCTGCTTGAGTTCCAGAATCTACCTGACAGGATGGCCATCGATTATCTACTCGCTGAGACAGGTGCCGTCGATGATGAGTTTGACTTAGCTGGCCGTGATCTGAGTGGGCTTGTTGGGCCTTGGCTCCATGACGAATCGAGGTGGAAACGCGAGGCCTTTGACCAAGATGTATCAAATGAGACGGATGCAGCGCCTGAGCTATCATGTCCTGGTTGGGAGCAGGCCCTCGAATGGCTCGCCTCTAAAGCGGCAACATCCTGGCCAGTCGCCCTCAAAGCCATTGAATCCTGGGATGGGCCATCGGATATAGACCTGGGAAATGATGCCGGGTCGTGGCTTCAGGAAAACCAACAGCAGTATCTCGACCGCTCTTATGCCAGAGCCGTCTTAGCTTCTGCATATCTTATCTCCGATGCAGACGCGGGGGCTCTGGAGGCAGCCTTCAGAATTTGCAATAAGATTCGGTCCCTCTTGGACGAAGACTCTGATATAACACTCCAATCAGCAGTAGAAAATCTTACCTCCGTTCCGCCTTTCGATATGGATGCATTTGGCGGAGCCAAAGCTGCGGCATACCTACGTAACGACCTATTACAAAGCTCAAATCCTATTACAACCCCCAAGGAGGAATCTCTTGATCTTCTCCCTGCTCTCATCCAAAGCGCTTATCTTCTTACACACTCGGGCGCCCCCTGCACAGTTCGTAAAGCTGGGGATCTAGCGTTTATTCAGGATCAGCAGGAACAAAAATCGCAAATTGGCCGGCTTATACGAAACCTCCCAACTCGTGCATCTGAAGACGACGGTTTCTGGATCCGGGCACGAAAAGAGATACTATGGCTGCACGGTTGGGGCAACAGCCCGAAGGCCACCGGAGTCGAAACTTTGCAGGGCATATTTGGCAATGTGACCCTGGAGTTCATTGAGACAGAGCTTCTGAAAGCGATGCTTTCGCGCTCACGTAGGTATCATGAGCATGTCGATATGGCCAAACACCTGACACGTCTTAGGATACAACCTAGCAAGAACCCTTTACGATCAAGAAGGGCCAGATGCGCCTCTGTCGGTATCTGCCGTGCTAAACACTGCACAAAACGCAGCTCTTGGGGCATTTGACAATGCTTCAAATCCAAACCGAAATAGAGGGGGATTGAAAAGATGCGACGAAATGTAAGTCAGTTATTATATCCTCGGGGCACCATTGTTGACAGTCAAATCAGCCTCAAAGCTTTTCCGAGAACGTTACGTGCAAATCATCCCGTCAGAAAACGCATCGAAGCATTGTTGAAGGCTACTCATGCCTTGAGCGACTATCGCCTGGTACTCAAACAAGGCGAACCTTTCAGTCCTGTTGTACTTCGAGTGCACTCTGATCCGGTCTCGATTATCGAGAAAGTTCTAGAACAAAATCTCAAAGCGTACACGCGTTTGCAAGAGTTTGAGGAACTAGGAAACAACATGATCCATGCGAATTTGCCAATTTGTGTGAGGCCAGGAAAACAGCAGCCGATAGCAGAGCATCAAGACACGGCCAAATCATTGGTCACAAAACGAATCGTCGCCATGTGCATCGAAGCTGCTTTGCGCGAAGACGACTTCGAAACTGCATACTCTTACGTGGTAACCCGTCTTGGTGCCGATGAGAACGTACATAAGTCACAGTCTGCAGGTAGGTCTGACGAATGGTCATGGAAGGCAGCACTTGACGCTGGCAAGTATGTCCGCACGGAGAGATCCCAGAAGCCAACGCATCTCGGAACGGCAAGTGGAAATCCCGAGATACGTCATCTCGAGCAGCGGATTGAGTGCCTAGCAACTTCTCTACGGATAGCACCCCCGTCTCAGCTTCAGGAAGTATTAAAGACCTTCCGTCGTTGTGAGGAGCAGTTAGATGCTGCAATCAAGGAGGAGGCTGCTCGAGAAGCTGCCTGGGATACCGCAGGTGACCTTTCGGGTCTCCCTGGCTCGTTCGATGCACCAGGCCCAGATAAGGCTTATCCACCCCGCAACATATCTGCCAGCGCGACCGCTCGTCAAGCCGAGGAAGCACCAATGTCTCTCTTCGATCTTTCCAGAGCGACAGCCAGGGTCGCGTCCAGGAACCTGACTGTGTTGTCAAGCTTGCAGGGTTCTTTTACATCGGATAAGACGAATGCAGAGTCCGAGTCCTCTGAGTTCGAGTCGCATGAGCAGAACAGAACAAGGAAGAGGGACCAGCTAAGAGAGGCTGCGACTGGTACACTGGTATCTGGCGTGGGGTGGCTGCTTGGAGCAAATCCGAATCGACCTACAAGTGGCCAGCAGTAACCAGACGTGTGCCTCATTGGGGACCATTTATCAGAGGGCGAGGAAGCAGCCTTGAAATAGTAGGTTGGGTTCTATCGAAACGAAAGGTCACCACAGGCAGACATTCAGCGCAATCGACCTGCCATCAAAGTTGCTTACATTTTTTCAATTTCCATGCAAAGGATGCAGGCGGGCTGGGCCCTCAATATGAGTTGATGGAATTATCTCCATATCGTCCCTACTTACACATATGATACGAAGCTATGACCATCTCGAAAGCGTGACCGACAGGTGAAAATACCGAGCTGAATAACCGCGGAGACGTCAGGCGCATCAAGGGTAGAGGAAGTTCGATAACACAAATATTTACAGAGTGATAAACTGAAACTAGTTAAGAGACTGCTTCTATGGCAACTATTTATTACAGCCAATTTCTCGATATGCTTTCAAGTGAATACAACGCACTGTCAAAGGCATGCATCGCTGGATGCTCCATGTAGGCTCCATTGCAATCCCCTTTGAGTGATGGGGAAATTGCAATAGCATTTCCGCACGGCTACAACTCTTGTCTGAGTCAGCTCTGAGCATTGACCCAACTCACCGTTTGGACTTGAGGCAGCGAAGACATCGGCAGTTGTCCTCGTATATCAAGATAACCAGTTTGGGGGATCACCCTACCATTCAGTCAGCAGGATCACAACTTGCAGTCCTTACCAGTACGCGGGTCCAGTCCTGTAGTTTTGCAAGAATTAGACTGGATGTTAGCGATAGGTTTGCAGAATTATAATCCCAGCGGTGTGTCGGAAGAGCTTGGCGGGAAGACGGTGGTTGAGAGGACTTCGTGTACCGAATCGCTGAAAGCCGAGAAACATTATAAACCCCCCGCGTGAACCTAGCGATAGCGGTTTTCATTGATTGATTGTCAGAGTTGTAAGGGGTGTCAAGTTGTTTTACAGCGATGTGTGATTTGATTGGCGGTGGGTGAAACATTTACAGGCGTCTCTGAGTCAACAACTAAAGTCAGTCAGGACGAGCAGAGCAGAGCAGCAGCCACAAGTGACCATCTCGCATACCCCATGATAGTATATATGTGATACGAGGACAGCACAGGCAGTTGAGTCGCGAGGCCGCATTCGAAGTTGAGTTTGATAGTCCATGTGATTCACCGATTAGGCCGGAGTCGACATCTGGTTGATGTTGTGCTGGCAATAGCTATCATAAAGTCGTCGAAGACGCGATGGATGACTGATGAAGTGTTTGATTTGCAAAGATCCGGAAGCTGCCAAATGTGGTCCATCTGTGACCTTGTTGCAAAACCGACGACCAGCAACAAGAAAACTCAAGTGACGCAGGCCGAGTACCCTTTTTTGATTCCAATCCCTTAACTGTCGCAATCACACTAAACTCCTGTGTGAGCAGAGCCCGATTCAGTCTGCTGTGGTCCATGAAAGATAAAAAACAACGAGTAAATAACAGTTGACAGAAGAAAATTGAACAAGCAAAGTTACGGGGTTAGTAAAGGAAAGAAGAATGGACGCGTAATCTGAGAGACTGATCTTTCAGTCGAGTCGTGACAAACATCAGTTATCCGTTCACTGAATGTTACGATCGGGAGCGCCTGGTAGGGTTAGCGTGTAAATGATTGGGAGGAAGTCAGTGGTAAAGCGAACCTCCATAGGCATCGCGTGTCTCGGATCGAGAGGCAGATTCGCCATAACCAGCGCCTCCAGCGCTGGCAGCCGGGTCGCGAGTTCGAGCAGCATCTCGGTCGCCTCCGCGTTCGTATCGGTCACCACCACGTTCGTAGCCAGAACCTCCAGGGCCTCCCCGAGGGCCATAGCGGTCTCGCTCTTCACGACCGCCACCGCCACCGCCTCCTCCTCCTCCTCCTCCTCCGTAGCGATCACGGCCGTAGCCCTCGTCACGGTCACGGCGTTCATAACCTCGATCATAGTCGCGGCCACCATAGCCTCCTCGATCCTCATAACGACGCTCATCGCGGTAGCTGCGGTCGTAGTCGCGGCCACCGCCACTTCCTCCTCCTCCGCCGCCGCCGCCGCCGCCGCTGCTGCTGCCACCATAACCTCCTCCACGGTCATCATAGCGTCGCTCGTAGTTGCGGTCGTAGCCACGGTAGCGGTAAGGGTCATCACGGCCGTAACCACCGCCGCCACCGCCGCCGTAACCACCACGTCGGCGATCATCGTAACGTCCAGGACGAGGCTCTGTGACTGTTCAGTACAATACCCAATATGTCGCTACTGGGATTCCTTACCTCGTTTGGGTGGGCCAAAGTACTTGCCAGGAGTTGGGGTACGAGGGCGGGCTCGACGGGCCTTCTCGATGCTCAGGGTGCGGCCCTCGATCTGTTCGCCCTGAAGACCCTCTTTGGCAGCTTCGGCTTGTTCAGATGTAACCATCTTGACAAAGCCAAATCCGCGAGACTCTTTGGTGTGAGGGTCACGCATAATTTGGCACTTCTCAACATCGCCATATTTCTCAAACATCTTGGATACCTCAGCTTCGGAAAGCTTCGGGTGGATACCTGTGACAAAGAGGTTGGATCCAGGGTTGATAGCACCATCATCGTCGTCCCGGGAAGCAGACACGTCCTTCATGTTGCTATTGTGGATATATATGTCAGTATTTGTCGATGATGTGGGACTCATTGAAACGAACCTGTCACCATGGCCGCCGGGTGAGGCAGAGCGACGGCGGCTGCCTTCGTTGTCCTCACGAGGGCGAGGCGAGGCACTTCGGTTGTCGCGCTCATATCGAGGAGCCTCATCTAGAGCAGGCTGGTTAGCTATGTGCGCAAGCTGAAAAGATACGAGAGGATGGGCTGATCGGGTGACAGGGAGGTGATGAGTATAGAGTGCGGCAGGCGAGTTTGATGTAGTGTTGTTCAAGAAAATAGTAATGAAGAGCAAGCGAGCGCGTTGATGCACGCGCTTGGAGCTGGCAACGAACCTTCGTACCGGTCGCCATTGGCAGCCTCGTAATCCATCGCGGTAGTAGCCATCTCTGTTGATCTGGCTTTGTCTAGTAAAATAGAAAATAGACAATGAGGCCAGAAATGGTTTAGGTGCGGTGGCTGACGATGAAAAGCTCACGCGCAGGCTGGTTTGGTGAAAAGGCGATGTTGAAGAAGGGAGAAAAAAAAAGTCGGCGTAAGGGGAAAGGGAAAAGCAAAGGCGCCGCAAGGCAGCAAAGCCGAGTATTAATAAGTGTGATAAACCACGATTTAGAAAAAAAATAGGAGAGCCTGGGAATGCGGCAACTAAGTTGACAGCGGTCTTATTAAAAATGCTGTGCAACAAAGAGAAAGAACAAAGAAATCTCAACGTTCGTTGGTCGAATATAAAGACTTGGTTAGGCCAAAGATCAAACGTACGTACGTGATGGTGATGGGCAAACAGCACCAGGCGAGTTGGCTCGGAAGTGGATGGGCCTGGTGATGGGGACGGATGATGAATCGAGGTGTGCGTGCTTGCCCGTGTTTGGTTGGAAATTGATGCGGACAAGGGCGAATCCAATTGCGACGTTGGCGCTACCCGTCAGCGAGGCAACTACCTAACCTAGCAGGGGACAGGGCCTGGGTTGCTGTCTGAAGCGCTGATTGCTGAGGCTGAGGTACCTGAAGGTGGGTAGAAAGCAAGTCGAGTTTGGGGTATCGCCTCAGCTTCAAGCCAGTGTCATTGTCTGGAGGGAACACTGTCCATTCCATTCAGACGATGGAAGGGTATAACCCGCCGTACCCGACGGTTTGGCAACTAACGTTAGGTGGTACTCCCCACGTACTTACCATGTGATTCTCTTATTACAGTGCTCCCCATCCGATGGGTACAGTATTGTCCTGCATATACGGAGTAAAGGTACAATAGAGGTTGTTGGTAAAGTTTCTCCAAGTTAAGTAGAACCGTCAGAGTTCAGTTTCAAGTGCCTACCCTGGAGCTTCATGTACATGCTACGCCTCCAATATACTGTCAATTATTCCCCAAATTAACCACTGGCTGTTTCAAGCGGGGAATCTCGATCCAGCCAGCCATGAAGCCTAAGCTTTTATCTATGTATAAATATCCTTTTATACCATAGCATCTGACTCATCTCTCAACTGCTATCTACCTAGTAGCCAACTCACGACCTTGAAGCCACAGGCAATGTCACTCCGAGGAAAAGTTTACGCGCTGACTGGCGGTGCAAGCGGAATCGGCTTCGCAACAGCCAAAGTCCTTGCAAAACGCGGGGCTACTGTGAGCATCGCCGATATTGACCCCGATGCCGTGTCAACTGCTACGGCATACTTTGACGAGCAGGGCCTCGAGGCTCTAGTTTCTCGTGTCGACGTCTCACAACGGCCCCAAGTTGAAGACTGGCTAGACGCTACTGTTGAGAAATATGGGAGACTCGATGGGGCAGCTAACGTGGCTGGTATCATTGGGAAGCACCACGGTCTTCGTGCCGTAGCGGAGCTTGAGGACGAAGAGTGGCATAATATCATCGCTGTGAACTTGACAGGAACAATGTATTGTCTACGGGCACAGCTCAACAGGATAGTAGACGGAGGCTCCATCGTCAACGTTGCTTCTATTCACGGCATCAAGGGCAGGTTGCAAACTGCACATAAATGGGATCTCTAAAGCTGACCAGTATAATCAGGATTTGCCAAGCACGGCGCCTATGATGCCAGCAAACATGGAATAGTTGGGTTGACCAGAGCGGCAGCAAAGGAGAACGGCCACCGAGAAGTGCGAGTCAACGCTGTTGCCCCTGGAGCCATATATACCCCATTGATGAAGAAGGCATGGGATATGCACAACCGACCAGACGACGCCGCTTTCGACGAGCCGACTGCCTTCCAGCGCCAAGGTACGTCGGAAGAGTGTGCCAATGTGATAGCTTTCCTCCTCGGTCCTGAAAGTACCTTTGTGAGCGGAAGCGTTTATGAAGTGGATGGAGCTTGGATATGAATGGTTAGTATTCATCATGGCATGGTAGGGCGGTAAGCCCATACACCGGATTTTGAGTCGAGTTTCAAGCTCGATGGAGTTATGGAATGGACAATCGCATATTGATACCGTTTACCAAACATCCTCGGGATCAACCATATGAGTTTCTCCATCATCTCGAATGTGCTGACGATCCTTGTCTCGCTTCATGGGCTTGCGCATGTCGAATGCGTCTTCGCTCGCCCTGGAAGGGTCAGTTGCGTGGTCACCGTAGTAGTCCCTCACCACGCGGAAGACGCTGTAACCCAGATTCTTGTAGAGGGCAATCGCTCTGTGGTTGCTGCTTCGAACGAACAAGTCCACAAACCAGGCGTTCTCAGCATCAGCTGCGACTTCCAGCTGATCAGTCAGGATCTTTGCAATGCCAGATCTTCTAGCTTCTGGGGCAACAGTGAGCGCCGTTATGTGAGCGTGCCATGGTAGGTAATGCTCGGAGAATTTGTAGGCGTCCGGAGAAGACTCGACCTTGCCCATGACTGCCAGCCAATATGTTAGCAGACTGGTACTGAATGTAAAGGATAAATCTCACTATATCCAACAATGTTTCCATCCAGATCCTCACAAACTTGAAAGAGAGATGGCCATTTTGCGTGGTATTGGAGGTAGAAATTGAGCTCGTAAGTTTCCGTGAAAGGGTCGAGATTGCACTTGGAAAACTTGTTCACATCGTCAGGTCGAAACCGCCGAAACGTCGCCATATTCAGAGCTACTTTTGCGTCTTCTGATCAAGAAATATAGGAGCCGTACTATATGTAAAGGAATAGTCGTACGAAGCTGGAGTTTGTTTGTCTTCAGCCAAACAAGTGGAATCGACACAGTTTGGGGGCGTGTCTGATGAGAACGAGAGATGTACATGAGAAATCCGAACTTCAGACTGCCCCGCGAGAGCTTCTGGTACCTAAGTCAAGTTTGCTTCTTTTTGGTGTATCGTGGCTGTGCGACTTATTTGGAGACAACCTAAGCCACAAATGTTGGAATAACTAGTAGGTAAAAAGTACTAGGTACCTGAGTAACGGAACCGTTTTGATATTCATTCCCTATTACCAGACAATTCTGCATAACATCAAGGTATTTCTTCCACTAGGCTGGCACTACCATCGCGGGAGGGGGGGGTTTTTGGACATCTACTAAATGAAGGAAAGACTGTCCAAGTTATTTTATCATCCTTGACATTCTGTTACATTAGGCGAACATGATCTTAACAGACGAAAATAACCACGACACTCTTTTCTGTCTACTAACCGATGTCTAAAAACCCCCCCCTCCCTCTATGGTACCTAACACCAATACCCTTTGCCCGCATTAGCGCCAGTCCTGGCACGGTCTACCTTGTGTTTCGCTACTAACATCGAGCCACCACGACTATATTAAGAAATATTAAACGCTGTGATAGTCGAGTCAAGTCGAAAGGTACAGAGTTACCCTGGGACGAATTGGTAAGATTGTATACCATCGAAAGGATATATCGCATATCGCATAAAGAAACGAACCTCAAGCATATGAGACGCGCTGGGAGCTCGGTCCGTTCAATGTCCTGCCCTTTTATTGGCGGCCAATTTGGTGTGATCAATAATTTAGTACTCGGTACCTTAGTAGGTTAGTAGTTAGCCAGTGCCTAATAAGGGTCCCTGGTCACCTAAGCCGATATCATTTCAAGCGTCGCTGACCCTCCCTCGACATCCCCCATTTTGAAAGGAGATCAAGCAACCACTAACTCTGCGATAGAATATTTTACTGGAAGAGAGAATCTATAAAAAGACCGAAGCTTTCTGATTCACATCGCGACTCGTGAATCAAGGCGGTGTCCAATCCGCTGCACTTGGCGGTGGAACGGTGGTAGTCACAGGCTTGTGAGTCTAGCCAGGTCGTGGGAGGACTCCTGCATCTGCAGTTCGACACATCAAAAATGCCATCATCGCCGCATACTCCCAGACACTCTCGGAATTCGTCCGCCTTCGATAGCTTCTCCGGCTCGCCCCAAGCCCGAAGGCTCTCCAAGTCATCGGTGCAAGAACCTTCGACCCCATTCCGGAACAGCTTCAATCAGCAGGATGCATCCGACTTGGGTGGAAACGGCATGGGCAACCTAGCTGATGAGCTTGCCGATGCCTTTTCTGACTCAGGAGACGAAGGAGAATACACAGATGGTGATGTCAACAGTGACATGTTTGGAGCTGAAGGGGGGGAAGGACAGGGCAATGATCAGATGGACGAGATCGAAGATACCGAGGACACCAGTAGTCCAAAAAAGCAAGGAAGTGATAGGGCAAAGGCTATGAACCTCACGCTTCTCTCACCTCGACGGAAACACCAGCGTCAAACTAGTAATTACGATGGAAGTGAATATGGCTCGGAATCCGACCTGGATTCCCCTGGTATGCCACCGGGCTTGGTGTCCAAAATGGATGCTGTAGAGTCGCTGGCTCGGAGAGGAACAGAGAACTACGGTGGCCCAGCAGACGATGTTTTCAGGAGAGTGACGAACGCCCTGCGGGATCTCGGCTCCCAGTCAAGTGTTGAAGCTAGCGCCTCCAGGTTTGTAGATACGATGGCGTTTTTAATACAATTTGAGGCTAACATAGGTCATAGGTTGATAACGGCACACTCAGCGTTGACCACGCACCTGAATCACCAATCTCGCCAGATCCATAACCTGTCCTTCTCTTTGCTGTCTCCTCTCGTTGCACCACCGGACCCAGAGACTATTGACGACTTGATACCGTTGCTCTTAAACCTCTCTGATGCCATGCCGCGGCCTTCAACATCGGCCTTCAACTCCTTGACTAGCCTCCACACCCTTACAACTGAGCTCGTCCAAAACCTCAATTACCTTTCCGACACACTACACATGTCTCGCCAGACAACGACAATGGCGACAAGAAGACTGAAGAGCGCAAAGGAGATTGTGGCTGAGATGAGGAGGGAAGAGGAGCTTAGAGAGGAGGGCGAGCGATGGTTGACAAGGGGCAATTGGGGAGAACGTCTGGAGAAGCGAGAATGTGCAGGAGTGTGTGGGGATGTGATTGGCGGATTTGAGGAGGTCTGCAATGGATGGCGAGAGAGGCTGCTCGCGCAAGCAGAGTCTCAAGCATGAACAATGGAATGAGTCGAATGCTCGTGTGCTGGTGGTGCGGGACATACTCACTCACATGCCGACCCTTTCCATCATTCGGGCCTTGGGGCCTTCATTTTGTTGCGCATACATATATATCCCTGACTGACTGATATCATTCTTTTTCCTTTTCTTTTACCCCCTTGAAAACGCCATTCCATTTTTTTCTTTGTTCTTTTTCACAATTTTCAGGGTGGCTTGACTGTGCTTTGAAGGAACAAGGCGCATCAAGGTATGGAAGGAGTTCTCTGTTGGGAGACTGCCCTCGACACGATAGAACAATTTTTAGAGGTATCGTCAAAGAACGAACAATAGAATGAAGTGATGACTCAAGGTTCCCATGACTGCAAGCTGTAGGATATCAGGCTTCATTTAGTGTTACAGAGTTCAGAGTTCAGAGTTCAGCTTTCAGTCGGGCGTACAACAACACCCAAGATATCGTACAGCGTGAACGATTGTAATTATTTACCACAGCTTATCTAAAAGACTTAGGTAACTTAGCATAAGTTTAGAATATATTTTGCTGTATCTACTTTGACTCCCTACGCCAAGGTCTGATTTTTTCTTGCTCCCCGAGGCTTGTTTTCCCAGAATCGACATCAGGTTGTGTGTGGGGTGGAATTTAGAAGCCATCCGCGTGGCCACAGTCCAGTATTCATGCTTCCTGCGACCCATCATCTGGCCAAAACATTCCATTGGAATTCAGGTGGGGGAAGGAGAAAAAAAGGGGACAAGAGGGGAAAAGAGCGACGCGGATTAGACGCGTTGAGTGGCGTGTTGTCGCGAATTAACGCGAACCGTGTCAACAGTATTCCTCATCCGTAATAGCACTGTAGACAGAGCCAGGCGCTTATTGGACGCTGACACGCTGGTTGTCTGAGAGGCCACAGACAAAGGACACAAACAAGCAATGCAATTGATGATAATTCAGAGCCAATCAATTGACTTAAGCCTCCAAGGCTGGGGCAGAGAGATCGCGCTATATACGCGCGTGTTACGTTCAGCTTGCGATCCAGTTAGTGGATTAGCTACATTATTAGTGAAGATCACTGATATCAAGATGCGTAGGCACCTAGGATATGTTTATATATGTCCGTATATACTGAAGGTGAGTAGAGCATGTCGCTCTCTCATCATCTGTGATCGTCAAACGATGAGGCCTGGACTGACTAGCTGCGGAACGTCCCGCTTGTTTGTTATACCTTAGCTTGTAGACTGCTCCGAGACCGGCTCCGAAAATATTGATTGTCCAGATACAAACAAAATAAAAACAAACCCTCGTCTCTCACATCCGGGCAGCAGGCCTTACAAATATGCGTATGTATATTGTAAGGGATCAGCCTCAATCAGTCAGCCTCAAATTTTTGTTATTCTCCTACTTCCTGTGTCTCACGCCCTTCTTGTTGCGTTGCCCATGTGCATGTTGTTGTTTTTGTATGCGTCTAAGTCATGCACAAGGCGAATGTATGCGCTTCTTCTTAATGACATGCATCATATGTAAATCCTTATTATGTTTGTTATGGTTAGTTTGAGAGGCCAGTAGTATCAATTCCAATCACTACGGCGGCTGTGAAATAATCATATGTACCTTGTCAAAGCTCCATTTCTTATTGAGATCCAAATCGAATGCACAGCATGCCTTTGTTTGGTGATGCTTTCTTCCAGAGTCGATACCTCTTTTCCTCATAGCCGTTGAGAATGACGCAGCAGCTGACACCAAAGGCAGACAGATGCCGTGCCATGTGCTCGCCGGCACCAACCGAATACCCGGATTGCCTATGTTGGTAAGTAAGGTACTGCTATCATGAATCAAGAGGGACCCTCCTGATAAGAGAGGGGGTAACAGGAACAATATAGTTTCAACGGTCGCAAGAAGAAGAGGAATGGGGAAGAAGAATTGAGCATCATAAGTTCTATTGAAAAACAAGATACCTGCCCATGACGAACAATGCTTGTTCATTCGATCGCGTGTCACTATGCTCAAGTCCATTGCGTTCAATAACAGAATCACGGTTCTTCTGCTATTATTTTGGTTGTTGTTATTGACCCGCGCGTTTCCTGGTCGTCCGCGGTCCCTCCTTGTCAAGCCCGTCCGGGGGGCACAGGGGGTTTTGTTCCGACGTCTGAGCTATCTGATTGGCCACGCGGTCTCTAGCGCGCCATGAGAGCCCCAGTTCAACCTCCCTCCAGCAGCAACAAGCAACAGCCATCCCTCACGAGAGCTGCGACCCTCTTCCCGCCACCCCTAGCGCATTTCTGCCCAGCACCAACTCAGCGCTGGACATTACCGCACCTCACCCGCCCGCTCCAACCTCCGTCCTCCACTACTGCTGGCTCTGTTTGACTTGGATCTTGCACCTCACGCCTCATATCGTCAACTATCGCGTCGTGCGCCATCACAGGCTTTCCCTTTTCGCTTTCTTCCAGTCGACGGCCATCGGTTCTCTTCAGCATAATATTACCTTTATCGATTAAGAACGAGCTCGCTTTGTTAACGTCATCGAGTATTGTGATCAACGCTTCCAGTTCCTGTCTGGGTTTCTGCGAGAATATCGGGACGATGCGATAAACGCCTTACAACGAACAAAGATTGATATTAGCTGGACGGTGCTTGGGACTGTGCCCTCACCGTCTCGCCTCGACTCTCTTTTTATCCTCATCGCTTGACCAATATCAACCAAACGACGCTCCTACGACTGCCTCACACTCGTCATCTCTTTACGCCCCCTTACTACCACCTGCTACAATAGCCCTTCAGTACATTGGCTGCAAACTGTATCGCCAATATCGCAATTATGGCGGCGCTCCCAGAAGCCGCGGGCATGGCTGCCTTGAATCATCAATCAGCAAAGCGAGCTATCGACGAATCCAAGAGCCATACCGCCACTCCTCGCTCATCTACACCTCCCCGCTCAGATCGCGCCCGTTTAGAACCCCGACATAGCCACGATAACGCACCAAACCGTGCTCTCCGCAGCAATGTAAGAAAAAGCGAAGGTGCCCGTGCGAGTCCTTTCGACATCGATGCAGTCGATAGTGCGCTGCTCCGAGAGTTTCAACGTCCGCAACGTGAGAGTACCCCAGGTGCCAGCCCTCATCGTAAGCGGCAGCGAATAAATGGCGATCGGTTTGTAGACCCCTTGCTTTGACCGCCGCATGTGCTCATTATCCTGCAGATTCATTCCGACCCGCTCTGGCCAGGACCTGCAAGCAAGCTTTAGTCTATTGCATGAGGATGGATCTCCTGCCACACCATCAAAACAAAAGAAACGTACACCGCATGGCGAGCTCCATTTTCAGAAGAGTACGTTGATTTCCAAACACCCTATCTCATTCAAACATTGACATGCAATGCTAGCGGAAGAAGCAAACCGGACCTTTTCCCACCTGCTACGTGCTGAACTCTTCGAGAGCTCTGTACCACAAGCAGCTACCCCAACCCTCACCCCAATTCAAACCCTTCCTACTAGCTCTCATATTCCCACGAATGATGGTACGCGGGCTCACACTCCTCCCACAAATGCGACAGCTCCATCACTGCCATCATCATTAACACCTTCTACTCCTCACAAAAATCTCTTCTCGTACATGTCACCTCGACATCATAATCAGGTCGCGGGGCACCCCACTCCCTCAAAGACACCGCAAAGCCGGCATGGCCCCAACCTCGATACTCGGAGTGAGATCTACAGCTTGTCGCCAGTGCGCTTTGGAAGTCAACAAATGCTACTGAGTCCCAGACGTCAACCCAGGGCTGTCAGTAAGGTTCCTTACAAGGTTCTCGATGCTCCCGAACTAGCCGATGACTTCTACCTGAACTTGGTCGACTGGGGAAGTGCCAACATTCTCGGAGTTGGCCTGGGCTCGAGTGTGTACATGTGGAATGCGCAAACTAGCAAAGTCAACAAGCTCTGCACACTCGATGATGACACTGTCACAAGCGTTTCGTGGATTCAAAAAGGCACGCACCTTGCTATAGGAACGGGCAAAGGCCTTGTACAAATCTGGGACGCGGAAAAGGCTCGCAGGTTACGAACCATGACCGGACACACAGCAAGAGTAGGTTCTCTTGCTTGGAACACGCACATTCTCACATCTGGGTCACGCGATCGATTGATCTATCATCGGGATGTACGGGCCCCGGATCAGTGGCTGAGGAAACTGGTCGGCCATAAACAGGAAGTCTGTGGACTCAAATGGAATTGTGAAGACGGTCAACTAGCGAGTGGTGGCAATGACAACAAGCTGATGGTCTGGGATAAGCTCTCGGAGACACCGCTTTGGAAGTTCTCGGATCACACCGCAGCCGTCAAAGCAATATCGTGGTCGCCCCATCAGCGTGGCCTTCTGGCTTCTGGAGGTGGCACTGCAGACCGTCGCATAATATTTCACGACACGGTGAAGGGCTCAGTCATCAACGAGATAGATACAGGCAGCCAGGTTTGCAATATTGCTTGGTCGAAAAACTCGAATGAAATCGTATCCACGCATGGATACAGCCAAAATCAGATTGTTGTCTGGAAGTATCCTTCCATGACCCAGGTGGCCAGCCTCACAGGCCACACCTATCGTGTGCTTTATTTGGCTATGAGCCCAGATGGCCGAACAATCGTGACTGGCGCTGGAGATGAGACCTTGAGATTCTGGTCCACCTTCGGCCGCAGACCTGGGACCCGAGAAGACGGAGATAATGGAGGTCGGCTTGCCGACTTGGCCGTTATTCGCTGAGTCTTCCAGCTGATGACAATCAGGGGTTACCTTCATCATTTCATGAGTTGCTCAGAAGCGTTTCGATATGTTCGCTCTAGATTATGACCATATACCATATGGAATACGCATTTTTACTACAGGCACGGTGCAAAGAGTTCCTGGAACTCTTGAAAGTCGCATATTGTGCGCTACAAATTCATACCCCCAAGGCTATTGCATTATGCATTTATTGGCGTTGTATCAGGACACACTCAGTGCTTCAGTGGGCTAGGGAAGGCGGTGTTGGCAGGATTGCTTTACTGGTTTTGGGACTTAGGGGTTTGTGACGGATCATGACACCCCATTTGGATGAAAGGATGAGTTTAACGATGGAAATGGGTCTCTCTTTACCTTTCAGGCAGGTAAAGCGAGCAAGCGGGCGAGCTTTAGCGATTGTTTTCTGTTGATTTTGGCCATTCAGCCCGCACAACAAAGCGGATTGCCGTATCGTAAGGTAGATAGATGCCTGATGAATATGAATGTGACGGGGGCAAACCTCCTCATTCAAGTTCAGCGAACAGACTTCCCCTAACTGTGATGATCGTCGTGATCAAGTGTCATTTACGTGAAGCTAGTCTGCATATGCTCGTTCACGCTGACAATGATACGCATCCAAGGAGAGCTGTCAAAGTAACACAGTACCTGTTTTGGGGCATCCACAAGTAGTATTTCATCTTTCAGTGAGAATTAATTGATAGGTAAAGGTTTAGTGAACGCTAATAGCATCGCATTGTTTAAATATCACAAACTATTAATAGAAAAAGGTAACTAAAGGTCTCATCATATAAACCAAGCCACTACAAAGGCATGCGCGAGTGTATGATTCTTAATTTATCGACCAAGTTCAACGCGTTCGTCTGCCACGTGTTGTGTCACCTGGATTGCCAGCAACTCCAGTAGCAGAAGAGCTTCGTGTCTCATCTAGAAGAGGGATTTTATCCACACTAACAGGTCGGTTCACATCATCTCTAGACAAAGACGTTCCCTCCATCAAGTCCCTCTCTCGATTAACCTCACTCATGGATGGAATCTGGCCAGTAGATGTTGAGGGAGCCGCTCCCTGTTGAGCTTGGCGAGGGACAGAGGATGCATCGGGTCGGGGATGTAGCGGAGGCGATAATGGCATGTATTCGGGTGAATTTTGCCATTGAGCCACCTCGGCCTTCATAGCCTCTAGCTCTTTCTGGAAGCGCACCCCAAATACATCGATATAATATGTGGCGCCATTATATATACTCCAAGTAAAGACCACCATGAGGAAGCCTGCCGAAGCCCAGCGGCTCAGGAACCATAATGGGCAAGGGAGCATAGTCAGAAGAGCATACGAATACTGAATCATCATGAAGGTTGCTTCTTGCATGTGCTCTGGTTGTCGGAGTACAAACTTTCCCAGCCAAGTTTTGGCATATGATTTCTTGAGCCAAGTGAACGAGGTTGGCCGACCAGCCGCAATCTTGTCTCTTCGGCGCACAGTGATGAAGATGTAGTACAAGACTTGCCAGAAGATATAGGGCAGGGAACTCCAAGCAAGCATCGAGACTACATTGGCATATGCGGTTGGGGAGCCTGGAGGGGAATTCTTGATGGTCCAAATTGCAGGGAACCGTTCTTTCTGCTCATCAGGCGAGAACAGGTGAACGATGCAATGCAAAGTCGCACATGGCATGATGTGGATGAACAGCGACGTGACTTTGTCAAAACTGTGGAAGACCAGTGAATTGCGCCACATGATAATGGCGACTGCGTTGTTACCAAAAGCCAGGCAGTATGAGGCGGTAAAGAGACGCTTCGAGCCGGGAAATATCCATATCGAGAGAGCCAGTAGCAGGTTGGTGAAGTAGCAGAGGTCTGCGAGGAAGTAGTGGTAGCCACGTCGGTGATATGTGAAGAATCGAATAGGCATGAAATACAAGAGCTGTACGGTGTACCACATATGAAAGTATTCTGGGTATGCGCCAATGAGGTATCCGCTGACGAAGATGTTCATAACACCAAAGATAAAGGATACCTTTTCTCTGGCACTGATAACCTTTGTATCGTTCCATCGTTTCCCGAGCTTATCGACACGACGTTGCATCTGTTTTCGGTACCGATCGAGCTGTTCATCAGCCTCAGGGACCCGGCGTCTCCACTGCTCGACCATGCGATCCCGAGCAGATTGTGTCTTGGTCTTGATCGCCTCCCTGGAACGCCTGACCTTGTCCGTCTGCGCTGAGATGCCCTTCTGTAGCTTCTCGAGCTGCTGGGGAAGAGCAAAGTTGTCGAGAAGGTCAAGCACAGATAGGCGATCTAGAGGTGGAAGACCATCCCAGTCCTCATGGTTAGAACTGCTACCAGAAAAGGACGGGTTTCTTGAGTGCATCGAGCCTCTGGGCGTCGTAGCACCCATCATTGGAGTGTCAAGAAGGGCGGAGTCAGCAGGCGGGTTGTTCGGAGACGAAGGAGCTTCATGATCAGGCGTGAGGATGATCTCGCTATCGGTTGAGATATTGTCGGATTTGAGGCCTTGGGCAATACCTGAGGCTCCCTTTGTATCGTCATCCATCGCTTGGGCGCTTCTTCCAAGTTCACGTGTTGGGAGCGATGTATAAGTGCTTGCCTTAGTCTTGGGAAGAAATCTCTGTCAGCTGGGCAATACAGTATGAGAGTAGAGGCAGTACTGGCCAAAGAGGGAATACTCACGACCAAGAGGAAGCGTGGCCAAAGCAGCAGGAGTAGAATGTACCCAGTGGAAGGGAGCGCGACACGAACACTTATATAGGATCCTGAGACAAGCTCTGTTCTGCGGACAGGGAGCAGGTAGCTAGCGGATCATAATAGTGTCACTTGGAGCTGGACCAAGGGGTCGGGTGATTCGAGAAGCAGATAATAGAAGAGACCTATTCAGGTTGAAGATAAGGCAAGGCAAGACGAGACGAGACGAGACGAGACAGACAGATTTGAGCTAAATCGGGGCCGTGATAAGAGGGAGTGGAAGAAAGGTTTGATTGAGTCGAGATGAAACCAAGAGAGAACACCAGCGGTGACAAAACATGCACGTGGGATGGATACCTAAGGTAGGTACCTAGTAGTTAGAATGCGAATGACATGAAGCAGGCAAAGCCCACCAACGCCAACAGCTCAACCAAGGTACGGTATTCATTCAAGTCAGTCAGTCAGTCAGTCAGAGTTGGCCTAAGGTAGGTAGGGGAGCAAGAAAACTTAGACTTTAGAAGGGGGTTGCTAAAATAAACTCAGCAAGGAGTCCCCCAAGTTTAGGCTAGACTTACCTGAATACCTTTGTCGCTTAGGGTCAAGGTTATGAGTTTTGTTACCTCCCCTTAGGTCGGCTGGATGGACCCCGGGACCGATGATGAAATGTATCTAAAATGACTGGGCTGAAAGCTTGCTTGGGGAAGTGGAGACATTTGCACATGCACTTACGCTAAGAACAAGAGCCCAAAGCATTAAATACTGTACCGTATTAGGAGGTAACTACCTATAAGTAACAAAGAACTACCTTACCTAATCACTATACGCCAGAAATAGGTTAGTACCTTAGCTAAAGAGCATTGCAAGATACTCCTCCAAAGCGTACCTTATGGAAGGTTGATAAGTGAATTTCAGCTTAGAATACCTACCTACCTAGGTAGGTAGTGTGAGATATACGGATATACACCAAGGTACCTACTACCTAAGGTATTCCCAGAACTACGAGGGGTAGGACGGAGTACGGACACGCCACCCAAGTCGATGATCCGCCTAGATACGTATTAAAATAGCATCCATCAAACAAGCATTTTGCTGCTAGGAAAGATGTCCCTCCCACTAGATTGTTGCATCATCCACCATCCTCTTCACTTACAACAGCAAACAGGTATCGAGGCACTAAGAGACTTTGCTGTTTGGTACATTGCCCTGTATCCTATGCCTTCCAAGACCTGGCTGACCGACTCTGCACGCATATGGCACTGCCCTTTGGTCTTTGCAGAGTCTCGAGTCCCAAGGTGTTAAGATAATGTAATTATGTGGATTTATTTCAACCTTTGTTCCGACGTTGCGTGGTGATTCCTCAAGACCTAATTGGCTATGAATGAATACTAGACCACATATGTACCTATCACATTGCATTATCCTGGTCTTAGCTTACCTGCCTATCTGTCCCGCATCCATCACCTGGTACATGTCGCCTGTGTCCGATGGAAACAGTTGATCTGTTGAACACGACTGCCTTGCCTTACGGGTTAATACCTTACCCTCAGATGGTGCTTGAAGGTTTCATCCTGAAGCACTAGAGCAAGATTGAATGCCTGAGGCAACCAGGAACCACTGCCGATATCGTTACAGTCTTATTTGATTGGTCCGAATTAAGGTCCCGCATCTGAGGTGCAATTGCTAAGGTACCTTACCTTAGTACCTAAGGTACTCCGTAGACTCAAGTACAATACCGGAAACCTCCACTACTCCAAACTCAAGCCGAGTCGCGCGACGCGTTACCCTTCATTTCCACTTTCCTGGCACGCGCAGAGATTTGATTATCCGTCGCTTATTCTCGTAGTCGATAATGCATGCTGTTAGTTGCGCTTTCTCATATCTCGCAACGTAACTCGGCCTCTGTTGCGCATAACATTCACGCGCTCCTGATTCCGGTTTTATTCGTCTGCGCAATTCGAGCGAGCCCCGGCCACCACTTTGACGCGCCCTCGCTCAACACCATCGGTTGAGCTCGAGACCAGGCGTGACCCCTCTAATCTCACTTAGCATTGTATTCTCCGGTCGCGACTACACGCCTTCTACTCTCTTTTCCTAGATACCCGGCCGTGCTGCCCCACGACCTCACCATGGGTAAACTTATTCGTCTGGAGTTGTTCAGTGTGTTTTCCCTCACGCGTAATCTCAGACGAGACGAATGTCATCTAAACTAACCTGCGCTACAGACTTCAAATCGTACAAAGGGCATCATGTTCTTCTCTTCGGAGACTCATACTTCACCTCTATCATTGGACCCAATGGATCCGGCAAGTCTAACTCGTATGCCGCTTCTCCCGCTCTCCAGTGAGCCTTTCTGACATAGCTCTAGCATGGACGCCATATCTTTCGTCCTGGGCATCAAATCGTCACATCTACGCTCCGCCCACCTCAAAGACCTCGTTTACCGCGGACGAGTCCTCAAAACGGCCAAGATCAATGACGATGGCTCTGCGCAGACCAATGGCGACGCAAACGGCGACGCTGATGGTAACGACAAAGCCTCCCGTGGCGATCCCAAAACGGCATGGGTCATGGCTGTGTACGAAGACGATGCTGGCGAGGAGCAGAAATGGAAGCGCTCCATCACGAACCAAGGAGCCAGCGAGTACCGAATCAACGATCGCGTTGTCACAGCCCAGCAATACAACGAGTCTCTTGAGAGCGAGAACATTCTTATCAAGGCACGAAACTTTCTCGTGTTCCAAGGAGATGTTGAGGCCATTGCTTCGCAATCCCCTCAGGATCTCACGCGCCTGATCGAACAAATCTCGGGAAGTCTTGAGTACAAGTCAGAATACGAGAAGACACAGCTCGAGGCTGAACAGGCTGCCGAGAACCAGAACTTCCAGCTTCATAGACGACGTGGTATCAACTCGGAGATTAAGCAATACAGGGAACAGAAAAAGGAAGCAGACAACTTCCAGAACAAGACTGATGAGCGCGATGCGGCAATAGTTACACATAGTTTGTGGAAACTGTACCATTTTCAGAAAGCCATGGAGGATTCGTTTGCCGCTATCCAGGATAATCAAGAAAACCTCAAAGAACTGCGCCGCAACGTGGAATCTTTTGAGAAGAGGCTTGAAGCCGCCAGGAAGGAACAGGCTGCCGCTAACAGGCAAGTTGCCCGTTTAGACAAGGAGATCAAGGCCAAAGAAAGAGATATCGAGGATAAAGAGAACAGTCTTGTTCCCATCGAGGAGAAGATCAATGAATCTACGCAGGCAGTTGAAACACTTCAGGCTGCGATCGCCAAGGCCACCAGAGAACGTGACGAGCAGGCCGAGGTTGTTCGCCAGGTCCAGAAAGATATTGAAAGCGTAGAGAAGGCCCGTCAAGTTTTCGAGAACGACTACAAAGAACAAATGAAGAAACAAGGCCGCGAGATCAGCGATGAAGATCGTCGAGAGTACAACCGACTGCGCACTCAGCTCATCTCCAGGACCGGTTCTAATCAGGCCAAGCTTGAGAACCTTGACCGGCAGCGCAAAGCAGATGAAGTCACCGTCAATAATCTGAAAGGAAAAGTCGATAGCATTGCGGCAAGCATCGAAAAGATTGAGGCAGAACTATCGAGCGTCGAGGAACGCAGATCTGCAGCGCAGGCGACCTCTAAAGACCTCTCGCAAGAGATTGAAGCTAAAAAGAAAGAGTTCAATAAACTCCAATCAGAACGTGTCAGGACCAATCAGAAGCGAACTGAGCTTGAGGAGAAGCTCGAGGATGTCGCTAGAAAGCTTAGAGAAGCTGATGATGGTCGACGCCAGAACGACAGAGAAGCTAGGATGAAAGAGATGGTGACCTCTTTGAAGCGCATGTTTCCAGGTGTCCGTGGTCGAGTCGGTGACCTATGCAAACCCAAGCAGAAAAAGTTTGATGAAGCTGTCATTGTGGCACTTGGAAGAGACTTCGATGCTGTCGTTGTCGACTCCGAGAAAATCGGGGTGGAATGTGTTCAATACCTCAAGGAACAAAGATTTCAGCCCATGACATTCATCCCTCTGGACAACATCAAGGTTAACGCAGTCAACACGGCCGTCAAGGGATTTTCTGGCGCTCGACTGACGATTGATACTATCGACTTTGATTCTTCTGTTGAGCGTGCCATGTCGTATGCATGTGGAAGCTCTGTTGTGTGTGACACTCTTGATATTGCCAAACACATTTGTTACGAAAAAAAGATCCCCGTCAAAGCTGTGACACTGGAAGGCTACATCATCCATAAAGCAGGCCTGATGACAGGTGGTCGTGGACCCGAGTCGAAGAGTAAGAGACGTTTCGAGGAGGCTGACGTTCAGAATCTCCAGCGAATGGCCACCAAGCTTAAGGACGAGATTGACCGACTGCCCAAGGCTGACCGCCGGGGCTCACAAGAAGAAACCCTTCAGATCGACCTATCCGGGCTCGAAAGACGGCTGGCAGCCGTCAAAGACGAACTGGCAGCCTTCAACAAGAACCACGCTAGTAAGAAACGCGAGCTGGACAACCAAAGGAGGCAGCTTCGAGAGCTCGAACCCAAATACCAAGAACAGGCATCTCAGCTTGAAAGCACCACTGCCACTTGCGAAGAATTTCGGAGTGCCATCGCACGAGTTGAAGATGACGTGTTTGCAGATTTCTGCAGACGACTCGGTTATAGTGATATTCGCAGCTACCGTGACTCGCAAGGCAAGCTGGAGCAGGAGGTCTCTGAAAAGCGCAATGAATTCGAAGTACAAAAGCAAAAACTGTCGAGTCGACTCCAGTGGGAGCAGCAACGTTACGAGACTGCCAAAGCGCGAATCGATCGCAACCAAGCCCATGTCCGAAAGCTCAGAAACGATATCAAGTCTTATGCAAGAGAGAAGGATACGATTGAGAATGCGATGCGCGAGGAGCAGGAAGACTTAGAAGCTCTTCGCGAGGCACTAGACGAGAATAAGTCAGAGCTCACCGAAAAGAACCAGAAGGTGTCAGAGGCCAAGCTCGAAGTGCAAAAGCGGTCAAAGGATATCGAAGGTCATCTGAAAGATATCAACTCACTTGAAACCGTGGTTCAGAAGAACAGCGCCAGCAAAGCGGCATTACTTCGACGATGCCGACTAGAGCAGATCCGTATTCCGCTTGCGGAGGGCACATTGGAGAATCTACCCAATGACGACCGTCTGCTTAACCAGGACCCAGATGCCATGGACATAGATGATGAGGACGATGATGAGGAGATGATGGGCATGGCACTTGATGATCACGGCATTACCATTGACTTTAGTGGACTTGACGAAGAACTGAAAGCTGTAAGGACTAATGGTTTTTTTATTAATTTTTTTTTAAAGTCAGTGAGTGATAACGCTAACACTATCCAGTCGGATGACTCGAGCGTTGAAGAAGGTCTATCAGAGAAGATTACGAATCTGACATCGGAGCTCGAGAAGTTGAACCCCAACATGCGAGCAATGGAAAGGTTAGAAAGCGTCGAGTCCCGGCTGAGAGTCACAGATCAGGAGTATGAAGACTCGAAAACAGCGGCACACGAGGCCAGAGAGGTCTTCAACCGGGTCAAGCAAAAAAGATATGACCTCTTTAACAAGGCCTTCAGCCATATCCAGGAGCAAATATCACACGTATACAAGGATCTCACCCGGTCAGAAGCATACCCTCTTGGCGGTCAAGCCTATCTGGATATTGAGGAAGACACGGACATGCCCTATCTGTCCGGTATCAAATATCATGCCATGCCGCCTCTGAAGCGTTTCAGAGATATGGAGCACTTGTCTGGAGGCGAAAAGACAATGGCAGCACTGGCACTTTTGTTTGCTATTCACAGCTACCAACCCAGTCCCTTCTTTGTTCTCGACGAAGTAGACGCCGCTTTAGACAACGCCAACGTGGACAAGATCAAGAAGTACATCAAGGACCACCGTGGTCCCGGCATGCAATTCATTGTGATCAGTCTCAAGGCAGGCCTATTCCAAGACAGTGATAGCCTGGTGGGTGTTTACCGAGACCAGGAGGTTAATAGTTCAAGAACCCTTACTCTAGATGTGAGTTGCCCTATTATACTTGCCTCGGAAATTTCTGACTAACATGGAACAGCTGCGGCAATATGTGTAGGCGAGGTTAGAGCAGTTGGAATCTTTGTGATCATTCCTCTGGGACCTGAAGGGGAAAGTTGGGTGTCTGGCGCACGTCATCGTGGAAGAGGCATGGAATTTCGAATGGGCCAATGAAGTCATTATGTCACTCAGCACCGCAACACTGAGTTTAGCATGAACAATGCAGGTCTAATGATATTAAGTGATGAATCTATTCATTCAAGTTGTGTAATGTTCAACTTATCTCCGACTTTTGTGACTGCCATTATATAGGCTTCTGTTGAGCAGACGGGATATAAGAAACAGTCAAATAAAGGCTCTACTTTATGCTAGTGCCTGCTTGGCTTACTTGGCGTTAGTGCATTGCTTTGTAGGTTAAGGTACCTTAGGTACATTAGTGTCAGATGAACGTGGCTAGTATTGAGGCATCTCAAAGGAGTGCTCATGGTTCCCGTAGGCAACTAACTAACTAACTAACTGACACTGCCTATTTCAACCTGCATCGTGAGCATCTAGCTCCAAGTCTTGTTTGTTACCACTGCCGCCTGAAACTCTTTATTCACCTCGTACCTAAGGTACCTTAGGAATAATAGGTACCGTAGGGCAGGCAGGCAGATGAGGCTCTTCTCTTGGTTGCCTGCAGTTTAGACTAAGGTACGAATGCGCCTACCGTATTCATGAGAGATTCTGATTACGTCATCAAATCTTCAATTCATACCCCTGCACTTGATATTCGCGATCACATTCTCGGATTAAACCAACATCATCATGGATCTCGCAATCACACTTATCAAGTCCGTAGCGCGGGCGTTCTACGAAACCCGCGACATACTTGTGATTGATGCGCTTATTCTACATGAGGCGTGAGTACGACTATTAATTACACTCCTGTGCTGGAAAAGTGCTTGCTCGCTTGCTTACTTGCTAACCACAGTGTCTTGCTAGGCTTCGAGACGATGATTTGGCCTACTTGATGTCTACCAACACAAAGGAACTCCACAAGATATGCGGAAAGCTACGTGAGGATCGATTTTTGGTGGTGTATGTAAAGGGAATCTTCGCCGAATAGCTCTTGACTGACTGGACCCGGTGCAGACACACACGATCAGAGCTGCGAGAAGGCAACCCAAGACCGAGCAACAAAACATGGTATTACATCGACTACCGAGCCACAATAGATGCCATCAAATGGCGCGTTTACACCATCGATAAAGAAGTACAGGGTACTACGCAAGTCGCGAGCGAGAAAAAAGAGTACTTTTGCTCATTTTGCAAAGCAGAATGGACGGCGATGGAGGTCCTGGACAACGTTGGCCCGGAAGGATTCTTATGCCATCGCTGCTCTCATGTTCTGACCTTTGAGGCCGACCGGACATCGACTGGGCACGAGCAGTCAACGCGACTCAACGACCAGTTCAAATTTATCAGTGAACTGCTTCCCAAGATCGATGCCGTCCACATTCCGGAATGCAATTTCGATCGCGCATTTGCTAAAGCACGCCCGGTGAAACGCGACGAAACACATCAGCGCGCTCAGACTACTGCAGTGGACTCTGGCGCGAATCGACCCATGGCGGTCAAGGGCTTGACCAACACAGGGCCACAATCAATTGCAGTTAACATCTCAACATCGGATGGCCCTACAGAAGCCGAGAAAGCAGCAGAGCAGGCGCGCAAGGAGCAGATAGCGAAGCAAAATGCGCTACCATCATGGATGTCTAATAGTACAGTCACTGGGGAGTCCTTCTCAGCAAGCGCTGTTCCTGGCACTGCATCAGTCGTCAAGAAGGAGTCCAGCAAAGATGCCGGCCCAGCAGCACCGGCCGTCGCCAATGCTCAAATAGACGACATATTCGAGAAGCTCAAGGCGGAGATAGCACAAGAAAAATCAGAGGACGAAGAGGACGACGAAGAAGAGGAAGACTTATTCGAAGATGTCCCTGCTGCCAAGAAAGTGAAACTGGCTGGACCAGATACTCAAGAACAAAAAGAAGACGAAGACAGCGACGAGATAGAGTTCGAAGACGTTTAGAACCCATAAAATTGTCCAGTAATGGTCAGACTCTTTGTTCTTATAAATAAATAGCCACTCTATCATCTAATATTCTTATTCTAATTCCGATTCCCGTCTAACCTATCTAACCAAGACCGGCCATGCTTTTGAAAAAAGGCCAATGCTATGCCCGAGGTATCAATACTTGCTCAAGCACATATTTGAACGCCCCATTGTATGCCGTTGAGGGGGGAAAAAAAAAAAAGGAAAAAAGGGAGTCGCTTTCATGATGTTCACACCTGTCCCTGATAAAATTGAAGTCGTTAATTTCCTGTTTTCCAATACTGCGCATCACCTTGCAGTTTCTAGGCCGCGTCGCATCTCGAGTTGAGATGTCTTGCATGATCGTGGCAACTTGGCCAACGGTAATTCGGTGTCATCGAGAGAAGAGCATGAAATCTCGGACATGCTACGCTTCAGGCCTGTCAAAACTCCAACGATGTTGCCGGCGGGTGGTGACTCATCACCTTCATCGCCGTGATGATCCTTGGACGGGTCTTGTTCGTCCTTTTTGTCGAGTACGCTATCGCGCTCCCATGCGGACTCTAGTCCGTCCAGATAGACTGGAGACCTCTTCAAGAAGTTCCACGATAAGGAGTCATGCTCCATTGCAATATATAATGAGTCCATCTTGCCGCTAGCATCCAGTACGGCGCAGTGCTGCTTGAGGAACGCGCGGTCGTACGGACCGTGAATGAGCCTGGCCTCCAAGGGCCGTAACATTGGCAAGCCTTGTAGACGCTCAGCATCGCAAAGCTTTGCTTGCAGTGGAACCCATGGCCGTCCTTTGAGTAGGGGTTCAAATGCTCGCGATACAGCCTCTGTGACAGACTTGGCATCGTCTCCTTCCACTGCGAGCATACGATGAAGTCCACGGGACAGACATCTCTTGTATGAGGTTGTGTCCTTTTCAAAGGGGAAGGGTGTGTCCTTGGAAGGCATCAAGGACACATGCACTGTCCATGACCTTGGACGTTCGGTTGAGGCGGTAGGTTTTATCGGTATGTTGTGTGTTGAGTTCAACGGCAGCTGTGAAGGAACAATGGTTGTGGGCGAGAGATGAAAGGTGTTGACGGTGGCATCGCTTAGATCTGGGTCTTGGGGAGGTGACAATAAAGGCTCGGCACTCTCCAACTTTTCGATCCTTTCTTCCAAACATTCGTCGCTATCTAGTAGCTCAAGTTGACGATTGCGCAAATCGTCCACTTCGCTCCCTGTCCTTGCCAGCCGTTCGCCTTGTGATCGAAGGGTTTGTTCCAAGCCTTTAATCTGTTGCTGCAATTGTGTAACAAGCGCCCATGCAGCAGATGCGTTGCGGTATGAGCCTTTGAGTTCAGTATCGGTTTCGTCCTTGTTCCTCTCGACTGTCTCCTCCAGCTCGCTGATGCGACGAACAACATGGGAAAGTCGATCACGGTCTTGTGGGTTCGCGAGTTCTTCCAAGGCTCGTACTCGCTGTTGAATCGCATCGATCTCGGACTTGTTAGTGCTTGGTGTTGGGGTATCGGCATTGGCGACGTGAAAGCAGGATAGATGCCCACAGTTGCAAGTGGCGCCAGGTAAAGATTTGTTGTGGTCGAACCCCACGCAGCCGCACCGCTGACCCTTGAGCTCAGGTATCATGAGGATATAGCGACATTGACCCTTTGGTAACTGAGACTCGTCAGGCTGCGGCATCGGGGCCGGTGGGGGAGAGCGAGAGGGTGAGGGTGAGGGTGACATTAAGTTGCGTCAAACCAAGGTATCGAAGAGAGGAATCGAGGTTGAGATAGGTCGTCCATGGAAATGTCGGTGGCAGTAGGAGCCTGATATGGACAGAACGGGTACGGATGGTTACGAATGGGTACGGGGTAGTCTTTTAGATATGAGAGATGGAGCACGGGAGAAAAAGAAGTAGAAGAAGAAAACAACAGCAACATGTACTGTAGGTAGGTGCAGCAGGGCAGGGCAAGGCAGGGCAGGGCAAGGTAGGCGGGCGGCTCTAATCATAAAGCAGGGCGATGTCGAGATTTGGACTCCCAGGGATGTTGGGGTTGTGTGATTCCGTCTGGCCGCGTTAGGACGGTACCTAAGTCCAGGCAGGTGTACCCGAGAACAGTGGCATGATACACGTGAGAGGCTGTAGACTGTTAACGGTTTCTAGGTATATCCAGGGTCCGCTTTTGAGACGTTATCATCCGCTCTGGTCTCGCCATCAGGACAACCCACGAATCTTAGACCGGCTGCGCCCGCAGGCCGGCTGATGGCATCACAAACTCCCACGTTGAAGACCCGCAGATGGTCATGGCACCACAAGCCGACGATTATAGACAGTGGGGGTTAGCCGTGGCTAACAGTGACTGCTTGAGGTACATGCTCAGTAACACCGAGAGGATAAAAGCAGAGATTGCCCATGCCCATGACCACGATCAACAATCTCCTCCATGTATTGTAGAGTCATGGAACGCGGTGAGAACAATCACAACTCCAGTCTATTGCCAGAAGAAATCTAGGTCCACGCTAGACCACGGGGAACTCAGGGGATGCAGTAGAGTCCCAGCTAAGAGAAGATAGCGCCGTTATCTTGTTGGTCTGTTGTCAAGCTACAATTCTTCGCAGTGTTGTACTGTATGTACATAGACGCAGGACCCTCAAACCAAATCTTGGTTACCTGGCGCAAGGCGCGCTGTTTTCTTGTCTTCTCTTGGGGGAACCCCTGGCCTGGAACCCATGAGAAGATATCCCACACCAGAGTCCGATTGATAAACAAAATGTCTCAACTCTGACATGACAAGCTTGGCTGATCGTTCCCATTGGCCCTTGGCGCTTGGTCCCTGAAGCCTTCGAATTGATCAAGGTCGAGACGAAGAGGGAGACGGAGACGGAGAGTATCAAGAGGCAGAAAGTCGAGTCGAGTCGAGTTGGAGGGCGGCCACGCGATCTGTAACGGGCGGGCGCAGGAAATCAAGACCCAAGAGTTGTTGATATCAACCAGGGCCCTTGCGCAATGATTGTGATCGTGGCCGGAATCGCAATGGTGATTGATGGAAGCATCTGCATGGGGTCTCACAGATTAGCAGACCTCCTCTGGCTGGTCCACCCCCACACCCTCTTTGTTGCCAAGCCTGCGACTTTGTTTGGACGGGATGACAAAATTTGACTCTTGGGAGGTACATAGTTCCCGCACCCGTACCCGTCTATTAACTACTGGGTACCTAGTCTAAGTTAGTACCTTACCCTCGGGGGGGGGGGATTTAAACAACCCCAACTATACCAAAATTCACTGTTGTTCCACCCATCGAGGGGTCATTTTTTATTGCCCCCCCTAGCTTACCTGCCACATACCTAATGAATGGCCCCGCTGCTGCTCAGTCACCTCTCCGGTCTGGCGGGCCCCGTTCCGTGGCTGCTACTGTAGCTTAGTAGATACATACTGTAATAGCGGGAGCGAGCGACCTGATGCCAATGGGCGGGAGGGCAAATCCGTCATCGGATTAGATAGGTAGGTACTAGAGTAGGTAACCTTGTTGGTGTAGGTAAGTAAGTACCTTATTCAGGTATCCATCAGGTACTTACTTTGGAAGAGGGATCCCCCAAAATGCGGTCGAGAAAAGCGATGTCTCTTGACTCGTTGCATGAGATCGCCTCTTCCTCCATGCCCCTGGTCCCAGGTGTTCCAGATATCGGATGCATGTAAGTTATGTAGAGGTCGTACGTGGTACATATGTACGGTATGTACGCCTTATCGGCGCCTACTGTTGCTGCAAGGTTATCGACCAAGTTGCCCGCACGCATGTGATCGCTCCCCAGGTTTTGATCAAAGGTTGGCCAGGTTGTTTCCTTGCAAATCATAGTAATTCGTGTGTGTGTGCGCAGTACGGGCATGGACCTCCAAATTGAACATCAAGGCCGGTTGGAACCGGTAGACTAAGTGAGAGTGCCAAAGCCCCCCTCCCCATCTTTGCTATGGGGTCATGCTAAATTCTTCTTCAACCCTGAAACGTAGCAATTGAGAACAGCCTGAACTGCCCGTAGGACATATCATGTACGTAACGGCCATCAGGGTGGGTTGTGTGCAGCAGCACAAGCACAACAGAAAGTAAGAAGCCTTAGGTTGGCCCCTGGCTCTACTGTACCCCAAGATGGTTAGCAGTGCCCGGACTCTGGAGGATTTATTTGCCCACGTGCAGTCTTCTGGGACAGGGCAACTCCTTGCCACCTGCGAACTACCAATGTACGGTATAGCTTACTGATGGAGTGATCTCGAACCTGGATGTTGCAAGCCGTGACTTTGACCAGCGACGCGACGCACTCGAGTTGCTACTTGTAAACAACTATGGGTAATTTCGGAACCGCTGTCAACTCCCTGTTAGGCACTTACACCAAATGCCTGTCTCTTCTCAAAGGTTTCCCTAAAGATGAGGATGCGGGGGCATTGAGTGAGACTCGCTCAACACTGAGCATCTCACTTCGATCTGACAGAGCTCGAGTACGTCGAGAATATGCTTCGCGACTTTCACAAGATGGTTCTCGGTTTGAAAAGGGTGATGGTAAGTCACTTCTCTCTACATTGGTTGCGTATGTACGTAAAAATGCATGAGTTATTCTGAAGCCTATCCCAGCTCCTGCACGATCAGCTCTTAGACGCATTGTGAGGAAACTCACAAACACCCTGGCCGACGCAGTCCGCTCATTTCATGATCCGAAAGGACAGCCGATCAATTGCGAGTCTCTTCTAGCTCTATCCACAGGCTCAAGTCTAGACGCCGTTCGCGCGATGAATGACTTGTCAACCAGAGTCGGATTAATGTCAAGTTCCAGTTCACGGGGTAGCATCGTGAGCAGAGGACGACAGAGATCCTGCCGTCATAGCCAGAAAGCAGGAGCCAAGTCTAAGATACGGTCAACAGAAGAGCGGTCTAAGCGTGGCAACACCAGAGGTAAGAGGCCCACGAGCCATAGCCATAGCCATAGACGGAGACGGACGTCCTCCGATCGGCGGCATCATCAACATGGTTCCAGAAGCCGGCACTTGTCGGAAATAAAAGGGTCTCATAACCGAGTCTCCATAGTGACCATTGCTTCGGATTCAACCAAGTTGGGAGAGATCAGGCGGCGCTTGTCGAAGCAGATGCCTTTGGAAGAGTATGAGAATAGGGTCGCTTATCCATTGTATGCCTATCATGGCCAAGAGGCACCAGTGCGTAAGAAATGGTGGAATCCTTTCAGGCGCTGAGTACTGGCGAAAGCTACTTTGGACTTGGTTTTAATGTATATGATACCCGATGCTACATATGAATATTGTTGTTTCTTCGTGGTCTACTGCTACAATGTAGAATTCGTTACTCTGTCGGCTTGAGATTTTGATCTCATTACGCACACCAATTAAAGAACACCTTCGACTGAGTCATTTCTCGAGGAGACTGTAAAGCCCTCCAGGTAAAGGTAGAAACTGAAGAATGTAAATTAGTAGCTATGAACCCATTTCATATTGTATACACCTACACACAATGAGCTTGCCGGCCTTAGCTTATCCATCCTACAACGTATTCAGACAGTCAAGTATGTAAGACATAAACAGATAGGTACCTGCCAACTTGCATCACAAATAGGGTCATTGAGGAAGTATTCAAAAGTAGTAACGGATACATTTAAAACTTTTGCATGATACTTTCTCGTTTTCCTTCATACCTAGTACTTACCTATATACCTATACCTACTATACCTATTGACAACCTACCCAGGTAGGTAGGTACCTTAGGTAGTGAGTGGTCAAATAGAGTGTGAGTATACATTTTACACTGTGCAGGACACTGCCCGACGTTGAGGCTGCAACGCCAGCCACAGAAAGAGCTTAGAATTATTCTGCTGTGCCCCGCTGTTCAAAACTGCCCCGCCAGCATCACGACTGGACTGGACGAACACACGACAGGTCATCGCATTCAACTCGACAACGAGCGAAGAGCATCGAAAACGAACAAGATACAGCCGATTCACTCTCTGGTCTCGTCCCATTCCCTCCCTCTCCATCTGACGGTGTTGCTATCGACGTGACCCCTCAGGGATATGCCTTCGTCTTGATAGCATCGCCATCATGCCTCAAGACCCTGCTGCCGCCCTCAGCGCCTTATTGCGCCAATCCTCCGTCCAAGATCACGATGAGGCCCTCAAGATTGCCAACGCCGCCCTCAAGGCTAACAAGAACGATGTCGACAGCCAGCATACCCGTATCATCGCCTTGTTGAAGCTCGATCGATTCGACGATGCTTTGCGCGCCATTGCTGATGGCTCCCCCGCCCTCCACGCACGAATTGCCCTCGAACACGCCTATGCTCTCTACAAGACGGGAAAGCTCAACGAGGCTACTTCTGTCCTCCAGGCTTTCGGTCTTGAGAAAAAGAGGAGTCTACAGCATGTTGCCGCACAAGTTGCTTACCGTGCCGAGCGCTTTGATGAGGCTTGCAACATCTACAGCCGTCTACTCGATACCGAGCCTGCGGATGAGGAGAACGATATCAGTATCAACCTTCGAGCCGCTTTTGTCCAGTCTAGCTGGCTGGGATACTCGGTTACTGACAAGATTTCTGTCCAAGACTCTGATGGATTTGAACTGTGTTATAACGCTGCATGTGCGCATATTGCCAACGGCTCCCTTGAGACCGCAGGCGATCTATTGCGGCGTGCAAGTCGATTGTGTGATGCTTCCGATGACTTGACAGATGAGGACAAGCAGGCGGAAATGCGGCCGATTCTTGCACAGCAGGCCTACGTCTTTGCCAAGTTGGGCAAGCTCAAGGAGGCTCTCGATCTCTATAACTCTCTATCAAGCACAAAGTAGGTTTTATTACAATTACGCTCAGGGCTGAACTGACTATCATGGACAGAGAAGAAGATCCCGATCTGGCACTAATAATCGGCAACAATCTGGTCACTTTGGAGCCAAAGGACGAGAACCCCTATCTTCTCGAGCGAAGATTCTCGACCCTGACGGCCAAGGCAGGAAATGCCAAGCTCTTCCAGCACCAGTCTGATATCTTGCGACGCAACCAACTAACCGTCGACTTGCAAATTCTCAAGGCTGCCGGAGTCAAGCGCCGCACTAATGCCCTCCTCGCCGAAGCAAAACATCCCTCGACAGCTGCTGAAACTAGCATCCTCTCTGTTCTTAACGCTGCTGCCAGCGCACAAGGAACATCCGGGAAGCAACTTCTGAAGAATTTACAAGTACTGATCCAGAAGAGACCACATGATGTCGGTCTAGTGTTAACTATTGTGCAAATACAACTCAATGAAGGAAAAGCAGGCTCTGCTCTGTCTATTCTTGAGTCTTTTCTCCAGCGTCTTGAAAAGAACGAGACTGATGATTCTCAAAATGCTCGATTCAGCCCTGGTCTTGTTGCGCTTACTGTGACCCTTTTGAGGACACAGGGGCGGGAATCCTCGGCAAAGGCTGAACTTGTCAAGGCTGCTACATATTGGCAGTCTCGCCCGGCTAGCTCAGCTATCTCACTCCTCGAAGAGGTTGGCATCGAACTGATGAAGTCATCCAATGCCCAGGATTTGCAGCTCGCGGGCACTTCATTCCAAAAACTAGTCGATGAGCGGAAGGGCTCAGACATTGCTGCGGCTGGCCTTGTCGCGTCCTTCGCTCCCTCGAACCCCTCCCGTGTGGAAAAGCACCTCCAGAACCTCCCTCCCGTGGATTCGCTTATCGAGGGCATCGATATAACAGCTCTCCTCAGCGCTGGTGTTGCCACCGCAGTCAGTAAGACTGGCTCCTCAACTTTGAAGCGCTCGGCTCCCTCAGGACCATCTGAAAAGACAAGCAAGCGACGCAGGAAGATCCGCCTTCCCAAGAACTACGTCGAGGGCACCAAGCCCGACCCTGAGCGCTGGCTGCCTTTGCGTGACAGAAGCTCGTATCGTCCCAAGGGCAAGAAGGGTAAGAAGAAGGCTGTTGATTCAACACAGGGAGGAATCGTGAAGGAAGAGGAGACTCTTGAGCTTGTAGGCGGAGGAGGTGTCAAGGTTGAGAAGGCGCCTCCACCTTCGAAGAAGAAGAAGAAGGGTAAGAAATAGTACAGCAGTTTGCGGATACTGCATATCGCATATATTAGTCCAACATTGCTCTGTCTCATTATGACATTCTTGACCCTTGATATGGGTTTTCCGTCCAAGTATACACCCAGGTTCTATTGGTGCAGTTACTGTCATTGAAATCAAAAGAATGAATGATGTTATACATGCACATTCATCCATTTTCGATTCGACTGAAAAATCGAAAATTGATTCTAACGCTGACTTTTAATGCTCTGCCCGAGCCCTGGTGCAAGCGAGTACAAATGAACAAAAGGCCTCAGGCACTATAGAATATCTAGAAACATATGTCCTCGTCGTCGCCCCCTTGACATGAGTCCACCAAGCTCGACATCTCACGCCTGTTTCTTCTGTGGCCACTCAATAGCACAAGTATAAAACGAAGGTATTCACAACGCCCGTCCCAGCAAGCCCCAATTCTATATAAATAAATGTTATGCGCGCGGACTACACTCCACACGAGAGCCCTCCATATCTTCCAAGTATCAGGCGTTAACGGGCTGCACGGGCCGGCTCGGAAGCTGCTCTATATCCTGAAGTGACTCAGAATCCGAGTCTTGACTTTCAAGATCGTCCTTCTTGATGCTTCGGCCTCTTCTTACACCGGTACCGTCCGACTCCTCGTCCGTCTCTGTCTCCATTGGAGGCAGGGGACTGCGGCGCCCATCTGAGAAGCTGACTGCAACTTCGCTCTCCGTGTCCGACGGTATTGTTAACCTGCCGCCAGCTGATGTGCTTCTAGCTGCTTGGGCGGTCGAATACTTCCTATGCAGTTCGCGGAAGCTTCGTGCGGTTGCAGTGCTTGCACTTGCAATGGATTCTCTACGCTCACTCGACTCCACCGGCACACCAACGGCAGAGTAGAAGTCTTCATCCTCTGGTCCACTAGGCATTGGCGACAGCGGAGGATCTTGCTGCTGTGAGGACTTTCGAGCACGGAGTTTCTCATCATGGGTCATGTTCTGCAGGCCATCGCCGAAGTTAATCACTGATGCTTTCTTGCCATGTACCACGAAGCTCCCAGTGCCTCTGGAAAGTTGGTGCTCTTGGGCCGATTCTTCCCCTGACCCAGCGACCTCCTTGCCCTTGCGGCTGCCACGGTGGTGCGAGAGATGTCCGGCGCCCTCTCGAAGTGTACGTTGGAGACTGCGGCGAATTTTGCTCCTGTCACCCTTGTCTGTGGGTGTCCCAGACTCCCCCGGTATATCAGCACCTGTTGAAACGGTTGCTTTATCTGTAGGGTCACGGCTGGGTCGTTGCTCAAGTAGGCCGGCCTGCTCCAGGAAGTCTCGTTCATCGGCGTCAGGATCATGGTTTCCGTCGTCCTCCTTGCGCAGCGGTGGCTTGTTGATTTCACCTTGGGCCGAAGGGGGTTTCGCTAGCGGTGTGGAAGGGATGGATGCTATGGGAGACTGGGCGATACTAGATATTGACCCGTGTCTCGTGCTAGCAGCTTCTGGTCGAACAAAGGAGAGATCGCGTGAACTATGCCGGCGTTTAGTGGCACTCTGAGGAGGTGTTGTGAAGACCTGGTCTAGAGGTGAATCGACATCCTCTGTGACTTCGGCTGTGTTAGGGACGTGGACGACTTGGGGCTCGGTGGGTGTTCTTGGGCCGGCCTCGGTTCCAGAATGGTGCGTTGACCGCGATCCTCTACGTCCCATGTTGCCCCGTGGCGTAGGCGACCCTGTTCTCTGTGAAAGTCGGTTTGATTGTTGCTTGGTAGGAGTCAAGGTCGAGGATGGGTGTTCTTCTTCGAGATCCTGTATCAAGATATCACGGTGGCATTTGTGTTTCCACATATCTTGGCGCGTCCACTTCAGCTGAGCAGATATCCGTGCAGCAGCAGATAAAAGCTGTTCCCTCGTTCTTGGCTGGATGGGCGCAAGGATTAGCAGGTGGCGTGCGTTCCTGAGCTGGTGCTCCAGCTGTTTCTGAATCTCCTGGACATGCTCATCAGCTTCAGCAATCTTCTGCTTCATCACGTCTCTTCGAGCAGCTGAGATATCTTCGGCCATTTTATGGTCTATTCGACTCCTCGCGATAGACACTGGCCCGGTTGGTGTCTGGATGAGGGTGGCAGCATCAGCGCTATCCAATCGACGTAAACCTCGGCGGCTTTGTCCGTCATAGTTGCCGCCAATGACACCACGCATCTTAACACCCGTAGTCCGGAAGGCGGCAGCATAATTGAGTTTGGCGAGCCAGTCGTTCATTTCTTCTTCATTATCTGCCAATAGCACTTCTTCTAGACCACCCTGCCGCACGTAGACGAAAGCGTTCTTGTGCTTCTTATACTCCGTATCATGGAGGGCCACGGCAGCATAAGTTGACATGAGACCGTCTGGTTTGAACTCTTGGAGCGGGGGAGTGAAGATCAACGGTGTTCCATCATGTCCCGCCTTGATGTGGTTCTCATACTGATGCATTAAAGACTTCACCCAGCCTGTATTGCGGAAGAAGTAGAGCTGCGCCCCAGTAAGAATGGCGCCCCATTCCTGCCACGGAGACCTTGCCTTGCGTTTCTTCGCATCTTTCCGCCAAAGTAATCCAACCTTGGTGACCTTGATGTCGACGATACCGGGATGTGCCTCGGCCGGGTTGCTAGCTGTCTGTTCCGTCATGAAAGCGTCGGGTCGAGACCGGGCTGACACGATCTGCAGTACACCTGTTCTAAAAAACGTTTTCTGCAAGTCCTTCAAGTTCAGGCTAGTCGCAGAGCCTAGGTAATTGTAGTGATCCTCCAGCTCCATGGCATCCTTGAAGTTTGGTCTCAGAGCATCGAGGCTTCCGTCCAAGATCAGGGTATAGGGATCGATAGGCTCCTTGACAGCTCGTTTTGCGGGGTCGTTTACTGTAGAGGAGATCAGAGGTTTTCGTCGAGATTTATGTGAAGCATAGCGGTCGCTTGTAGGGTCTAGATCATCCTCAACGTGAATAAAAGGGGTATAAGTTATGTTGTCATAAAAACATTCCAGAATGTCGTCAAATATGCCCTCTCCGTTTGTGTTCTTCAGGTAATCAGCTTTTTGCATTTTGTGCTTGTTATTCTTGTTGAAGACATCGGTATGTAGAATGAGTAGGGAGAATGCGATGAAGTACGCCTGATCAGGCGATGAGTAAATGCCTGGGTTACACTCATGGTAGCGGTTGGCAAACGCTTGCAAGCAGCGGTCGATCTGCTGTGTTTCCTTAGGTAGCTCAGCTTCCATGAGCAGTTTTCGAATAGCCATATCCATAGGATCACCAAAGAAGCTAAAACTACGCATGTAGCTCCGAAGGACAGAAGTCATGAATGGATCAGCGCTTTTGGAAAGAGTCGCAGCAATGATGCCTCGGTTTGCAACTTCTTCGACCCGCGCAAGATATTTGGCGGGTGACTCGTCTCCGTTGCGTTCTGGGAGAATAAAGGAGTCTCTGGCAAGCTGGAGTGAGTTGTTTTTAGATCCAATGGAACCGGGGGTTGTAGGAGTCATCGTGCCCTGACGGCTGAGTTCCGAGTTCTGCCGCAAACGACTGAGGCCAAACAAATCACCGAAGCTTTTACGACCAGTAGAGGACGACGTTCGTGTCGTCGGCGGTAGAAGGTGGTCGTCATTGGAGTCACGGCGCATCGAACTCATAGTAGAGGACCTTCCTCGCAACAGATCACCCCTAGTGGGCGAAGAATGCCCCGACTGTATTCCCCCAGGTGCCACCAGAGTGGTCGCAGGTGATTGAGTCGACATTAAATCGGAATCTCCTTTGGTAGTGTTTCCGCCAGCTGTTCGGCCGCTCTGAGCGGAAGCTGGACGTGGCGTAGTGGAAATACCAAGGGATGAAGCCGAGGAGATGCCTGGGGGTGCTTTCCCTTGCTGCTGAAGATGCGCAAATGGAAAGAGAGGCTCTGGTGCTTTCTTATGCCGTCGCAATCGAAAGAACGGGCCGGATTTCTTGGGTGTCGTCTCCGGACTCTGATATGACGAACTCTGGTGAGACAAGCGATCGTTGGAGCTAGCATCAGACCTGGATGACTCGGAAGGGCGGTTTGGAGGTGTTAAGATTGTACCATTAGGACTACTTGTTGTAGCTGTTGTCGATGGTCGCGGAGATTCAGGTTCCTCCAGTGTAGCGAGCGTGGGGCGTCGTCTGTCATCAGTGAAGGATTTCCGAAGTGTCTTCTGGCGTCCCGTTCCATTGTTGGTGTTGACGTCCTCACGGGGTAAATCCGTCGAGCGACGGAACCTGGCAGTCAGGCCTATCCGTGACGATTTCTTTTTCGGTCCATTGAAGTCATTTGTTGGAGCGGTGGTAATGATTTCGGGGGCTAAGTCGAACATAGGTTAGCTAAGCATGTCCCAGATGCGAAGTACGGTAGATAGGGGTGTGTTACGTCGCGGAACGGGTGGCGGCTTCTCGGATTGTTGCTTGGCTCGTAGAGACAGTTGAGAATCACTCGCGTTTCGGAAACGCAAGACGGAGAAGCGATGATGTTTGCTGTTTTCTTCTTGTATAGGAGGGGTGTCTGGGCGACTTCCAGGGCGACTCTCGGTTTGACTCTCGGGGAGACCTTCAGGACGACTAGTTGTCGATTCACGAGCTAACTCACGAGGTTGATGCGGGTGGGAAGACTCTCCGGATCCTTGTCCCTCGTCATCGTTGTGGTCGGGCTGAGAAGGAACTGGAAGAGGAATATCACCGGATGCGCTGGGTTCGAAGAGTGTATGGCGGCGTTTTTCAGTGTCATCAGACAAGTTGCCTCGGCGGCGACGAAAAGCCATAACGGCGACTGATCATGATACGCAGCCAGCCCAGGCGTTGTCAAGACCAGGCGACGTCGATGAGAGAGCGTGCCAGTTGAGGGCGGCAGGCGTCTCACGACCTACCAAGCGAAAGGCTGGTACCCAGTCGCGGTGGTGTTCATTGAGACAACTCGAGGTGCCTAAATCGATGATAATAATTCAGCAAGAGTGAATGTCGCGTGAAAGGGTCGGATTGTGAGCGCTGTCGATGCAGCGTAAGTTACTTAAGGTAGGTAAGGTAGGTAGTTACTTGGGTTAGTAGTTAGTTGGAGGTTGATCCGTATTCGACACTTCCAGTGAGCATTCGCTTTCCGCGGGAGCTTTCCCACCAAGGCCAGGGGCTGCTGGTCGTGGCAGCCTCAATTAACCCAGCCCAGCCCAGCCCATCCCAGCGCATGTCAGACTACCAATGCACAGTGTCCGGACCCACTTCTACAGTAAGTACAAAGCAGTTCAAGGCATGTGGCTGGGAGTAGGGGTTCCTGAATGACCCGCTGTAAAAGGCACTTCAGGTGCAAAGAAGCTAACCCGCTGGGTTATTAGTGTGGCTGGTGTAAGGAGGTGATGATTGAGAAACATTGTCCCAAGAATGGGCTGAAATTACAGCTTGTTGGGCATCACAACAATTTCTTTTTAAGATCTTTTGATCCTATCTCAGGTGGCTACTATATACAGTATATCTGTAACGCAGCAATACGCGTAACGTAAGCCTAAGTACGGTACTAGGTAGTAACTTATTACAGTAAGTACTTTACATCAGCACTGCACTGGTGGTCACTTAGATAGATCCTCTTGTATTAACAGACGCGAGAGTATGGATATAAATGTTGATTTTATTTATCGTAATTACTTAAAATTGAAACTGAGAATCCGAACTTGCCCTGACAGCCTCAGAGTAAGTAAGCCCGTAAATAGATATGACAGTATTTGAAAAGTGAGCGGTAACTTCATATTGTTTATTTATATACATCATCGGGTCCTGAGGACAAGTGTTCATGTTTCAATATCTCCCTGCCTATGTTATATCCAAGGCCACGCCATATAGAGAAAGTGTTAGTATAGGAGGCTTAATTTTTTTTAATTTTTTAAAAAAAAAAAGAATAGTTATAAGGTAATTTTACTATACTACTTAAATAATATATAAGTACAGAATAAAAAACCCCTTACGTGTACTGCGTAAGTTGTAAAGTCTATTTATATTAGTAGGTAAGTAATTAGTTATATATAATTAGGGTAAACTTATATTTGTCTCCTAAATTCAAAATCAAATACTCAATTCTAATATTAAGCTATCTCTTTCCATCAATCTAATAGACTACTTATAAATGGGTAGCTATTTCTGCTGACCTTTAGTCTAACTAAGTAGGTAGTAAACAACTATCAGCGGGCAGTAACATTACTTTATTCTTGGTCCTTGTTCAGATTGCCCTTTATTATGAACTTAATAGTGTTTCTAACAGTGTGTAATTACCAGTTAAAAGCTACTACATAGGATTCGTGATAAATGAGGTCCCGATGTCCATTTCTGTGTCACTAGAATCCCGTTACCTACTAGGTAGCATAATCAACTTCTTAAATACGACTACCTTCTTAAAATCCTGTATTATTCTATTTGCTTCAATTCTAATACTTCCAACGCTCTGTGAAAAACTTACCTAGGTACTGTCTGAATGGATGGACCAACAATGACTTCCACGTCAGCCCCACATAAACGAGCGACAAGCGTCAGGCTTTGTGCGTTATCATCCAGGCTAGATAAGTTACCTAGTAATTAGAGGCGGGCAGTGTAATCTTCAAACATCGTCACTCATATCTTTAATAATTGTTGCTCTATCCATCGTACAAAATCATCAAATATTCAGCTGAGGGCTGATAGTCCTCCACATTCAATCCCGGCCACTCAGGCAATCAGTATCAATTGATCGAGTTGGCAGCGCGTTCCCCTATAAGACTCAAGATGAGGTTGGCTTTACTGGCAGCGAGTCTGCTGCTTCTGCAGGCCTCCAGCGCCCACGCCGCTGGCATCGATACACATCGTGCCGTTCCGGATTTACAGAATAACGAGAATAATAATAATGACGCGAACAAACGACTCTTCCCATTTCTTTCTAAACTTCGCGACAAGGCTATCGAGACCGTCTTCGGACGTCATCCGAGTAAAAACACCCCGCCGCCCGTCATCAATCAACTACGCGCACAATACCTCAATCAGTTGGTCCTCCGCTTCAACGTCACTACCTCGCACGAAGAGGGAGCCCTCGCCGATGCCGCTGCTCGACTGTTTCTCGATGTCTGGGCTTTTACCGATGACTATGTCGACATCCGCCTACACGCTGACGAGGTTCGACCTCTGCTGAGCTTACTTCCCAAGACACTACACGCATCGCACTCGATTCTGATCCCGGATTTGGCCGCCGCAGTCTATAAATCACTGCCTATCGGAGGAAACCCAGCTTATTACGATCCTAAGCCCGCCCCTCCGGTCCTCAAAGTTGCTTCTTCGCCTGGAGACAACCTCTTTTTCCAGGATTACCAGTCGCTGCCGGTCGTGATGAGATGGATGCGTCTCCTTGAGGCTATGTTTCCATCCTATGTCAAGTACATTAACATCGGTAAGTCATACGAAGGCCGCGATATTCCTGCCCTGCGAGTGGGGATTCTAAACACAGCACCGGATGCGCCTCGGCGCAAAACAATCATGATCATGGGCGGCTCTCATGCTCGCGAATGGATCTCGACGAGTACTGTCAACTACCTGGCGTGGTCCTTCATCACCAGCTACGGTAAAGAACGGATGATCACAAAGCTATTAGACGAGTTCGACTTGGTCTTTCTCCCAATTGCGAACCCTGATGGTTTCGAGTATACATGGCATATCGACCGGCTCTGGCGCAAAACACGACAACAGACTAACCTTCAGTTTTGCCGTGGACTGGACCTGGACCGAGCTTATGGGTACGAGTGGGATGGCTCGCAGGTCCAACGGGACCCATGCTCTGAGAGCTATGGGGGAGAGAAGCCTTTTCAGGCCGTTGAAGCGGTGCACATTGCCGATTGGGCGCGGAACCAAACCTGGAACAACAACGTTCGATTTGTCGGCTTGATTGATTTACATTCTTATTCTCAGCAAATTCTCTATCCTTACTCTTACACTTGCTCCGTCGACCCTCCCAATCTGGAGAATTTGGAAGAGCTCGCCGCAGGTATTGCGAAGTCTATCCGTCTATCAAACGGAGAGTCGTACACGGTTGCATCAGCGTGTGAGGGTGCGGTCTCAGCTCGCGAATTCAGCGGTGGTCGTTACTGGTCTCGCATCGAATCTGGCGGTGGATCAGCTGTCGACTGGTTCTATCATGAAATGCGAGCTCACTACAGCTATCAGCTCAAGCTTCGAGATACCGGTAGCTACGGCTTTCTGCTTCCCAAAGAACACATTGTCCCAACAGGAGAAGAGATATTCAATGCGATGAAGTATTACGGAGACTATCTCTTGGGTAACAATGGCATCGAGTCCATCACTGAGGCAGAGGAAGATGACAAGGTGGATATGCATGAAAATCAGCCAGTCCAAGATCCTGAGCAAAACCCTACCGTTGGACAGGAGCTAAGAAGGAGAAGGCTTCGTAGTTAAAGCTGATGTATGTTTGTTTGCACGGGTTGCAGGAGGGTGTTGGATAAGGATTTGGTATGAGATTTACGATTGAGCATTATGATTTATTTTTCTTTATTTCTTTTTGTAATTGGTCAAAGTTGCATGTAATGGATGGATACGCCGGCGTCTAATGGTCACAGCAAAAAGCAGGAAATAGCAACGATGGTGAATTCGTGGCAGGTCTAGTTAAGTAAAACAGAAACTAATATCATGCATATATTACATCTTTTCAAAACTTGTCCGTCAGTCTAACTTAGTTGCCCAGCGCAAACATGATGGAGGTATATGCGGCCATGCATTTGAGCGACGTATCGCAGAGGAAAGAGCCGATTGAGCCACTAAGTCGGTCAACTTAGCAAATATCACAAGATTGGATACTGCCTCAGTAGGTATACATACCTTGTGCGTCCCTTGGGGCCACCAGCAGAGTAGCCAATGGCGTAGAATACACGAGAGAAGGCCCAGCCAGCACCAAGAACGGCAGAGGCAACGGGGAAGCGAAGGCCAGAGATCAGAAGAGCACCAAGGAAAGAGATTTGGTTCTCGGTGAAGTTGGCGTGCGAGCGCTGGGCTGTAGAAGAGGGACTTAGTACTTGATATATTGGGTTTCGCGGGTGGTACGAACCGCAGTTGAACTTGAAGGCCTCGGCGTCCTTCTCGGCGAGCTCGTTGGAAGCGTAGGCGACGGGGTACTTGATACCACTTCGCTTGCGAGCCTTGCTGGTCAGGAGAACGTGGAGAGTGTTGATGAAGAAGGTGGATGTGGCGGCCACGAGGACAAAGCTAGAAAGAGTGTCAGTTGTTTGAGGTTAAGGGTGAGGGTGAGGGTGAGGGTGAGGGTGAGACAGTGGGATTGTCCCTTACCCATATTCAGCGGGGAGCTCAAGGACGAGGGACATGATGGAGAGAAGACGGTTTGACTAAGAGGAGCATGAAACTAAATGTAGACAGTTTTGCAATGGAAGAATTAAGCTGGTACGGTCTTGTCACGGTGTGGTTGTTAAATAGTGATTCAGGTTCCCAGTAACGGATGATGAAACTACCAACGGAACGGACCTAACGTGTCCGGGAGAGTCAGGTTAGCTCCACCTGGGGGAACAATCCACCGACTCTTCTAGTTGTCTCGTAGGTCCATGCCATGGCCAACAAAGCACAATCGGAGGGCTCTAGTCCTAGGTAGTTGCGGGAAAAAGTATCAATTCTGTGCAGTAAATAGGTGTTGTCTACATAAGGCAGGTCGTCATCCAGTCTTGTTCAGTCTCGGAGTATCGCTTATGCGTGCGAGATCCGCTCCGCACGACGAACCGAATAGAATTCTATACGACGGACGTATTGGATGACGAGAGTGATTCCCGAGTCTTGATTTTCGTACCGTGATCAGGCTTCGGAATTCAATGCCGTCGGCTCAACTGCATCATCCGATTCATTGGGTGTGAGGTGGAAAGTTGAAAGCTGGCGTAATTGATAATGGGCTAAAACCCCAAACTCCGCAGCTATGTACCTATGCAGGGCCAGGCACAGGCCAAAACTCCGCAGGGTACTGTAACTGTACTCCATATGCTGGGTATGAATGATGACTACCTCCATATCAATATGACAATATCGATTGTCTGACTTTTCCCAGAAACGCCAGTGGATCGAACAATGACACTGGCTCATACTCATCCAGTGCACCTCTCTTCAGGTGACCGCCATTGGAGACTCAACCCTGCAAAGACTCTCCGTTCTGCAGTTTCCATATCAGGGGCTTCATCGCCTCCAGAGGTTCCTTCGAGGTCGACCCATCTGCCGTCTGCCCGGCGCCGTATTCCGCTGCTGTCGAACTTGTAACCCTTGACTTTCTTGCAATAGCGTCGAACATCTCTCTGGAATGTCGTGCCGCCACTCCAACCCAGTACTGCGCAGCCCACCGTCTTCCACGGACTGATAATGATATCGACCCGTCGATGCGGTGCATCGTTTTTGCTGGAGTCCTGCCAAACTACCAAAGCCTTGTCGAGTGTGTCAAAGCCTGAGCTATTGGACTTTCCCCCTCTCCATGATACCGGGCGCTGTCCTCGATCAGAGTTGTGAGTCGACAGCGTCAGTGTATGTGTGATGAGTTGAGCCTTTTCGAGGGCCACGACAATCTTGGTTATCACATTCAGTGTTTTGTTCTCATTTCGGTGGCTCAAGACAACATCAGCATCACCAGATTGTTGCTTGCCTCGCCGATAACCGCCTACAATGACCATCTCAAATCCTGGGTCAATCAGGCGGGCGTGTTCCAGTATTGCAGCGGCAATGGTCGCGACTTCGTCTCGGGGGATCCCCTGCAAGAACTCGTTGTAGTATTTGACTCCGAGTTGCTGCGAGCGACTGAGCATGTTCCATCCGAACTCGACCAGATCATCTAGATCTCGCCATCCTAAAGATCATTAGTTTCTTGTGTGCTGGGGAAGCTTGTTTTCCTGCTCACCCTTTTGATAGAAGTCGCGGGCGGTGACAGCCCCAACTCCCCATATGTTGTAAAAGAGTTTGAGGGCTGTGATTTTAGGGTCGGCGTTGGCCTCACGTACTTCTACTGATTCACCTGTCGCTTTCCAGTGATGCCATAGTTCGGCGATTCTATCACCGCAACCTGGCAACCGCGCAACTTCTAGGTGAATTGTTAGCTGCTAGTAGGACCAACCAAGACGAGCAATAATCACCTTGGGCATTCCCAAGTACGTAAGGGTATGCAGCGATCGAAGCAATGGATGTGGAGTAAGCTCTTACACCAACCTCGTCTTCTCGGAGTTGACGAATGGTTCGTATCTCAGTGAGGATGTTCACAAACGCCTCGTTTGGTGGGTTCATATATGTCGGTCGCTGGCATGAATACGTGGTTCTCAGAAACTCGGGTATCACGGGCAGTGTGATGTCGTGTTCCGCTGTCGTTTGATGAAGGAGACTGGGTGCATTTTGCGATATTGTTGTGGAGGCATCATGACGCCTTTTGTGCCGATTAGATGGCGAGGTGCTTGTCGACTGCGCTTTCTGCTCAAGAAGGGCACGCTCCAGAATACTACTAGCTGGTGAAGTAGAGCCTTTCGGTAACACAGTTGCAGGTGTTGTCTCACGAGGCAAGACTCGATTACACTGGAAGATCAAGTAATGGTCCACGGGCAAGAGTTCTTCCTTCTCCCACGAGTCTAGGAGCCATGAAAGTTTAACAACCTTGACTATGTCTGTGCCAACTTCGGTTTGTTCTTTGACTCTCCTCCGCTTGTGATCTGGGCTACCACCGGAGTCACCGGCCACAGCTGTAGAGTCAACTTGGTGGCTCTCTGTTTGAGGTTCCCCTACAGAGGCAAACTCAAATTTTGCCCTTCTCAGCTCGAACTCGGCGCGTCTTTGCTGCGATATCTTTCCGAGCACGATCTCGGCCTCATTGATGTCATACGTTAATGTAGGGATTCGTTCTTCGAGATGGTGCAGTTCTTCAGCTTTTAGATGTGTTGGGAGGAGAAAAATCCGCGGAAGGTTATCGAGTCTCATCACAGCAACCCTCGGGCAAATGTGCTTCAGCCTCTGGTGCGGATGGAAGGGATTCTGGCTATTCGTGCAATATCAAGGCTGTGGTGGCTGACGTGAGTCTCATAATTGCACGCGCCTGGCTGACTGAATTAAATAATACAGTAAATAGGTTATGCACGAATAACAAAGTTCTGTTCTTCGAATATGAATTGTCTCGCTTTTCCTCGTACAGTAGTGGCGGCCAGAGAAGCAATTTGTTTGGTATGAATGACGTGGGAATAGACAAATCGTGAGGGCATACCTACCTTACCTAGGTAGGTAGCTTAAACTACTAAGGTAAGAGGTAGAGAGGAAATGGCTTCATTGATGTGGGAAATGACTCTGTCTCGATTTTATCATGTCAGCCACGGCTACCTAGTCGCATGACTTACCTTGTGCCCATAACTCCTTCTGCAGGTTAATATGCGACTTCCACTTTATGTTGTTAGAGGCGAGGTAATCTCAATTTTTCATTGTGTGCCTAGGTAAGGTAGGTAGGTATTCAGGGCGAGCAAGATGGAGGGAGTGACCAAGACCACCAAGAAGCTTTCTAAGATTGTTCACCTTCTCGTTGGAGATCAGAGAGAGCCATTGAAGGCAATAACAAGAATTCGATCCAGCTTACAACTGTTTCATGTTAATCCAATATGATATGTTCATAAGGTAGTGAGTGAGTGTATGTATATTATGAAACCTTGATGCCCCATGAGTCAAGTAGTTACCTTACAAAGGCAGATTGATAGGTACTGATGGCTTGTGGGGCTTGATCTCTGCAATTCCCGTTCGGGGAAGTGTGAAGTCTAGATCCGCTGATTGCTGACTTATGACGAGGATGATACCTGGCAATAAGGACGTTGGCCCTCTGCCGTAATTATTGTATTAAGCTGTCCAGCTCAAGATTGCTGAGAATGTGTAATTATTTGGTACTCTCATATCACGGCTACGAGCGTTTTTATTGTATTGTAATTGACTTCAAGGGATATCTGCTGTAGATCTAGCGGCGGCGGACCCGGCCATTTAAGCTCCGATCGACCCATGCATGCAACAGTGATTGGGGTCTCTGTGTAGAGGACATCAACCTCAAAACCGCAAACCGCAATTGCATACCTTGCACCTTTTCTTCTATTCTCAAGCTTCTACTTCTTCTTTCAACCTCCTCCCTCTCATCAGCGCGTTCTTTGACTTGTATAATTCACTGTTCAGAACGCAAAGTTACTCCCCACACACCATCCACAGTCACATCCACACTTTCTCCAATACTCTACACACCTCAGATCTTAACGGGCCATGGATCTCGACATTGAGATGGACGATGCCGTCGACACGGTCCATGACGCACCTATTCTCGACATCGGCCGCGATGATATCCTCGTAAGCTTGACCAACAGCCAGACTGCTGCCATCCGAAATTGACTTCCCTTTCAGCAACCTGACGAGCCTGAAGAGCCTGGCGAGGTGGCTGAAGACGAACCTCCGACCGACGACTCAAAGACCCTCATCCCGACGAAAATCCACATCAAAGGTGTTGACTCTCTACACACAACCGACATCAAAGCCTACGTCAAGGCTCACTTCGGCGATGTCGACAGAATCGAGTGGATTGACGATTCTTCCGCCAACCTCCTCTTTCCTTCTGAGCCCACAGCGCGCGATGCAATTGTTGCCTTGAGCTCTGTTCCTGTCGCAGATGCCACAGCATTGGCAGTTGGAGAGACTCTGCCTGCGAAGCCTTTTGAAGGAAAGCCAGAGATTTCCCTCCAGGTGAGATTTGCAGTACAAAGCGACAAAAAGGAGGTTGGTGCCGCCTTGCGCAGCCGCTATTATCTCCTTCATCCTGAGCACGATCCCGAGGAGCGACGACGCAGGAATCAGGAAAACCGGTCAAGGTACAGGGATCGTGATGATGGCTATCATGGAGGTGGCGAGGGCCGACGACGACGCGCCTCTGACGATGACGTTGAGACGTTTGAAGCCAGCATGTACGATGATGCGCCTCGCCCAACACGGAGAAGACGCGACTCAGACATAGAGGAACGACCACGCTCATATGCTCGCGAGAATCAAGGCAAGGAATTGTTTTCAGGCCGGAAAGCGCAACGCGACCGATCTGCATCTCCCAGGCGCGATAACGACGGCGACGATCTAATGGGTGAGAGGGCTAGCTCATCTGGGAACAGAGCGCGAGCACGGGATCTCAAGGATCGCATATCAGGCAGTAACAATTCCAAGGAGTTATTCCCAACCAAGAAGTCGATCAAGCAGTTCGGTGGAGGAAACTTGGATACCCTCGAGCGAGCCATAGGATCAGCCCGCCTCAAGGATGAGGATCGACCCAGGATTGTTTCCGTGCCCAATGCACGAGGCGATGGTAACTCATTCAACATCCGCGGCATGGCGAGCCAGCAGGGGGTTGGAGAGGGCTTTGCGATCAAGGGTGCTGCTTCAGCTAACGCGCGCGAATTGTTCCCTACCAAGCTTGGCAGCAATAATACTGGCAAGGAGCTATTTGGGGGAGGGAGATCGAAGCAACGACAGAAGGCCGAGGACCTTTTCTCCTAAATGGGGACCCCATCGAAACATGGTACACATTATACAACAGCAACGGGCCGAACTGGGTCAACAATACGGACGCGTAAGTGATGGGTGCTGGTGACTATATATATGGTTTTGTAACGATACCAAGGCGCAATCAAACAGATACATCATGGGCTCTTTTATCTGCAGTTTCCACATGTGAATCCAAACAGATGCCATACATAGGTAGGTGCTGGGCTGATTCATGTGAAGTTTCGTGGCTGTCGTGATCTGGAACTTATTCGTCTGTAAATTATAGGTGCTGGTGCTATGCTACGCTGCCGACTCCTACCACCACTTCTCAAGCATAACTCTCTTCTTGTCCACCCCGCCTTCTCTTATTAATCCATCAACTATCTCATCCGTCATCGTCGCGGGCCCGCAGACATATACTACACTATTGTTCTTCTCACCCACAGCCTCCTTCACATCTTCAACTGTGAATCTCCTTTCATGAACATCAAGTTCACGGCTCTCGACTTGCCCGTCAGATATCCCTGTCGTAAACACTTTCAAATCACCAATAAGCTGCTTTTCTGTAAACCATTTTCTGATTCTATCCAGAAACAGAACACCCTTGAGACCCTGCGCAGGTAACTTGCTAGCATAGAGAACCTTGACCTCAAGGTTGTATCCCTCTTCAGCTATATGTCCCATCATGCTGACGAGGGGGTTGATCCCCACGCCGCCCGCAACAAACACCACCTTGCATTTACTCTCATGGCTTATGTCGTTGAGAGGTATCTCAGATGGTGGGAAGACAAAGCTTCCTCCAACACGCACCTGTAGCTTGGAACCAGTGATATCGGATGGTGACTGCCAGAGCCATGCCGCAGGCGGGTTCTCTGGAGATTCTTGTACTGCTAACTCCAGGTAGGGAGACTTGGGATCCGCAGCCGCGCGAGGTGTAGATGTGAGTGTGAAGCCGCTTGGTTTGGGATTCCCTGGGATGTATGTATCGAGCCATTGACCGGCAAAGAACTCGATATCGTCAGCATTCCTCCTGGCGAAGAGATTGGAATTAATATGGGATATGCTGTATGTACCTTGATTGGCCCCGACTCGAGTTTGAGACGATACAATCTAATTCGCTCATTCACCTGATCTATACGTTCGAGTCTTACATCAAGAAGACTCTAATTCACCGAAGATTAGTCGATGCTATGCAATGAACTTGTATTGATATGGACCAACCTCATCTCGTGGCTCCTGAGCTGTCCTTTCCAAATGACCACTGCGTTGAGTCGACATGGCTTTTGGTCCCATGCAGAAGGATATGGGGTTGATGGCAGCAAGTCCCAATTTTTGGCCCAATAAAGAGACACAAGGACTAATGGTTGTAAGCCTGAAAAGCATGAATTCACATGGAATAGTCTAGGGGCGATTGTAGTCGATGGCCTCATGTTAGCATTGCATTGCCATATAATCTACTATAGTGGGGTGGACTATTGTTGACATAATAAACTCATAAAAGCTGAGTCAGGCGACAACCCACGCGGTACACACCTTCATCTTCCTGGCGGCAACGAAGATGATATTGCACGCCTCGGCGAATTTTATTATTGCATAAAATTTTGTGGCAAAGAAGAATGCTTTACCGTCCGTTTTAGAATTCTATCTTCCCCAAGTCCAGCTCCTGTAGTCCATAACCTCGAGTTACATTACCTTCTCCAAGGCACCATATGCCTCTTTGTCCCGTAAATCGTCATAGCAAACATATCTAGGACGACTCTGTCCAGTTGACTTGATCCATGACCTGTCCAGCCGTTGGGTGTGTATATCCAATCCTCAAGCGCAGACGCAGAGGCTAAAACATGCGTTAGTATTACAAAATCTGTTTGCCGGGGATTGGAATGACACTTACGCCCTTGCATCCGGACACTCGCATCATCTGGCTGGCTTCAGCTCCAGGTCCGAGGTCCGATGAAGAGATGCTCAGCAGTTGCAGCTTCTGAGACTTGGGAACGGCAGCTTGTAGAGATACATTGGACAGATCCGCTGAACTAGAAGTATTGACGAACTTTGCGGTGGCTTGAATCATACCCTCCGCGTTACGTTGGATCTGGAATGTCACATTAAGGCCATTCGCGTTATAGCAGGGAATACCAGCAGGTGGCTGAGGCTGAGGTGCTGACGACACGGGAGACATGAGATCGAGGTTCGATGAAGGTGGGGCAGGGGAGGCTGTAGTTGGCACAGGGGCAGAGCCAAATAGATCCATGATATTCGATACATTGGATTGCTGAGGAGGCGGCGAGGAGGCAGATGGAGGAGGAGAAGAGTTATCACCTAAGATATCGGCGAGGAGATCAGTGTTGGTCGTTGAGGGAGCAGCTGGTGACGCAGCAGGCGCGTCCATAATATCTAGGAGGTCTTGTTCTGTTGGCTTGATGACTCTTGACTTCCTGTTGGCGGCCTTCTTCTTTGTAGGAGCTTGGCCAAGAACACGGGACTCCTCCTTGATCTGAGGAATAGGCATCTTCTCGAGCACTCCACGTCGGACCTGATCGAAGCTGAAAAGGTTGCCATATTCAACGACTCGCTGCTGAATCTCGATATCGAGGCTGGTCTGATGATATTGCAGGATCCTTCGGATCTTCTCGATCTGAGCTGGGTCAGAGAAGCGGGTTGTTAACTTCATCAAGGCTGTCACAATGTACTCTGTGGACACTTGTGTGGCGTATGCACTGTTAAGAATCAAAGAGAACAAGTCGACAACCTCATGCTCCTTAACCTCCTGGACAAGTTCCTCTTCCTCATATTGTCCACCCTTGAGCAAAGCGTCTGCATATTCGCCGATACACCAAGCACCAGCTTGCGTCAGACTCTCTTGAGTAATATCTTTCTTGAGGTTGATATAGAGTTTTTGAACCGCATACGTCTGTAGCTCAGGGGTAGTAGCGACGAGGCGAACAAATGATGATAGGATCTGCTCCTTGACGTAGTTACCGGCAAGAGACAAAACTCGGAGCATTGTATCGAAGTGCCATCGTTTGTTAGGCGCAAACTTGTCAGCGGCGATACCTATCTGGCTGGTCATTGTTGGCTTAAATTCATTATCGGCAACCTCCAAGAAGGCAAGAAGCTCCCGAATCAACACTCGAACATTGCTCTCATTAATCAAGGTAAAGCTCAGGTCCAGAGCTCGGCGGCGAATACTGATATCAGGATCTCTCAAACATTCCAGGATGGTGTTTCGATGCCTCTGCACAGCATTGGGCTCGATGGCGACAACCTTAATCAGGGTGTTGAGAGCCACGTATCGGATGTTGTTATCGCGGTTGGTGAGGAACTTGCCCAGAATGTTGACACCGAGCACCCTTAATCCAGAATCGGCCTCGATGTCGAGAATCGTGCGCACAGCTTCGTACAGGATGGAATTCCCAACATTCTTGGATGATTCGGTGTTGGTAGCAACCTGGGCAAGGATATCGTTGATCTGCTCGCTGGTCTCTGCATCACCCACAGCCAGGACTCGCAGCAGGTGAAGGATCTTGACCTGCAGGAAGGGGTCGGTAATACCAGTAACGTCGTGTTCGGGTGCGTAACCTGAAGTAGCGAGCCCTTTCAGAGTTCTAACAAGCCCCGGGACAAAAGACCTGAACTTTTCAACAATTCCTTCTTCTCCGCCCTCCTCCTCGTCTGCCTCGCAGAGGCTTGTCACCAGAGTAAGACCGCAGAGCAGGACGCCGTGGTTTCTGTCGGACAGAAGCTGTGTAGCCTTGTCAATGAAGTGCTCTTGCAAGTCTGGAACCTTTCGACATATGCGCATTGCACACAGAGCCGCCTTTCTTCGAATATAGGGGTTGGCTGTGGCTACGAGGGTCTCGATTTCAGGGAAGAGATCTCGTGACATCTCAATCGAGGCGATGTTTCCTAGCGTACAGAGAGCAAGTCCAACAACATATTGGTTGGAATGTCCGAGATCGCTAAACCAAAGTCAGCAACCAGATATTTGATTCGGAGGGCCTCAGGAGAAGTGTACTTCTTGAGCGAGTTGGTGACCAATGTCAATACTTCTTGATTCTCATCCAACAACAAACTTGTAGCCAGGTGTCCCAGACGTTTATCGGCGAATCGAGGGGAGGCGAGGAGCTTCAAGCATTCGATCTGTCCAAAATGGGTTCGCTCTCCAAGGGTGAACAAGTAGAGTAACTTTGCGACATTGTTGCGACTGCCTGTGCATCAGTATCTCCATCTCTCTAATAGCACGGCCGAACCCACCGAATGTTGGGATCATGGCTCTCCTCTCGAAAGCTGGCGCGGATGGCAGCGCTCTCTTTTTGAATGACGGCTCGCTCGTCGGCGATCGTCTTGGCCGCACGCACATTTCGAATAAACTGCTTGACTATCCCGAGCAAAAGTAAAGGTAAGCCTCTGATTAATCAGATCGCGGA
>JAAOAU010000470.1:0-140651 GCA_013186845.1 Fusarium sterilihyphosum
ACACCACACTGTATAGACCTATTTAAAGATATATATTTGTAAGTTTTTTTTGGGTTTTAATATAACTAATCTAAAAATAGATTCAATCTCTAGATGCTTCAAGACATGAATAAACAACTAAGGGCTATTAAAACACTTTTATTGAATTGGGTTTCTACTGAGGTGAATGGCTTAGTCATGCTGTATGACATGCTTTGGGCCGCCCATCTCATCATTTTAGACCAAAACACGCCAATACCCCAGTCGAACCTTGATGACGCCAATCACGCAAGAAAGGATCAGCTCCTGGGTACAGTCGCTGATAACCGCTTTGACACTGACACAATTACTGGAGAATGATCGCCATAGATAAATTGCTCAACTGCCGAGGTTAGCTTGACCTGCAGACAGTTTGACCCGTTTGTCCCTGCAGCTGTGATAACGACATACCCGACGCTGTACACGCAATGTGAGGAGTCGTGCGCCTATATAGACAGCTTGACTCTCGGGTCATTGACCTCGATTTGTTATTTTCTATACAGTCATATTGTCATCATACCCAAGCACTTCTCATCATGGCTACCACTTTTGAGAGTTCTGACCCGGCTGTGTACAAAGAGTATGAGGCTCAATGGTCCACTCTCCCCACAGATGCTGAAGGCTGGATCAAGCGTGCCAAGGACGTCGCTCAAGTCTTAGCAAAGGACGCTCCAGCTCGAGAACGCGCAAACAAGTCTCCAAAGGCAGAAGTCGCTCTTCTCAAGCACTCTGGTCTTCTCAAGATCCTCGGTCCAGCCAAGTATGGCGGTGGTGAACAGCCGTGGAGTGTTGGTTTCAGAGCAATTCGTGAAGTTGCCAAGACGGATGGGTGAGTCTCATCTAACATCATATGAAATATTGAAGCTGATGAGTGATAGGTCTGTTGGCATGCTTCTCGGCTACCATCTCGTCTGGTCCACAACCGCCAACGTAGTCGGAACTCCCGAGCAAGCAGACCGCACGCACAAACTAATCATCTCAAACAACTACTTCGTCGGCGGTGCCGTGAACCCTCGCGACAGCGATCTCAAGATCACTTCCAACGGAGATAAGATTGTCTTCAATGGTTTCAAGAACTTTAGCACCGGCGGTGTGATCTCAGACTTGACTGTTCTTGAGGGTGTTTATGGTGAGAAGGAAGAGCATATCTTTGCTATTGTTCCGACGCAGCAGCCTGGTATCCAGTTTAAGCATAACTGGGATAATGTTGGGCTGAGACTTACGGAGTCGGGGGGTGTTTATATCGAGAATGTTGGGGCGCCGTGGGGTGATGCCTTGGGATGGGATGTTGAGGCCAAGAAGCCTGATCCTAATATTCTGGCCATTCCTTTCACGAGTCTATTCTTGCCGACGTAAGGTGTTTGCGTGTCTTTTTGTTCTCCGAGTTTGCTAACATCAGGCACAGAATTCAACTCAACTTTGCCAACCTCTACCTCGGCATTGCAGCCGGTGCTCTTGAGTTTGCCAAGGAGTATACTCTCAAGAATACTCGCGCCTGGCCCTTCGGCGGCGATGTAAGTACCAAAATCTCTCATAACAACATACCCTAACAAATCACCAGAACAAGGAGAAAGCAACAGACGAGTTCTACATCCTCTCCACCTACGGCAACTTCTTCGCCCACCTCCGCGCCACCGAAGCACTCGCCGAGAAAGTCAACGCTGAAGCAGACTCCCTCTACTCCAAGTACTCACAAGATCGCTCTGCCGTTACAGCCGAGCAACGCGGTGAATTTGCCGAATGGGTCGCCAGTCTCAAGGTCGTCACTACAGACACTGGCCTTAAGATCACGTCGGGCGTGTTTGAAGTTACGGGTTCGAGGGCTACGGCTGCAAAGGTAGGCTTGGATAGGTTCTGGAGGGATTTGAGAACGCATACGCTGCATGATCCTGTGGCGTATAAGAATAGGGAGTTGGGAAGGTATCTTTTGTTGGGAGAGTATCCTGAGCCTACGTGGTATACTTGATGAGATAGTTTTGGCTGTTAGATAGCTCACAGGATAATCACTGAGAATACCATACGACGCCTAGTACTTGAGCCTGATTGATATTGTGTAAGAATGGTGCAATTTATCGATAGTTAGCTCTCTACAGCTTCTAGTCTCTGATACATGGAGACCCGAGTGAACAAAAGGCCAGCTCTCCCGTCGTAAAAGAATTACAAATTGCATCCAAGTGCTGCAATTCCCCACTTCCCAAGCTAAGCCCCGAACAAAAGAGATCTCTTCCTTTCAGGAACCAAACCCTCAGTTCTTTGTCTTATTAGTCTCTGGACCCGCGTAAGCATCAGTCTGGCCAATCTTGGTCCAAGGAGCGAAAGCCTGTTACAACTGTTAGTTCAGCATCATCACAATGGATAGGGAACACTCACGTTCTTAACATTGTGCAGCGTCGCAGCAAGTTCAGGAAAGTGTCGACACAAAACATCCTTCATCGTGTTATTCTGCACCCAATTAATGCCCTCACGAGTGTACACCTCAGGACACCAACCATCACCGGCAAGGAAGCGATCAGACTTGATGCGGCGAGTTGCCATGAGGATAAACACGCGGAAGGCGGTGTCGCTAAAGCCAAAGCCCTTGGGCAGAGGCTCACTGAGCGTACCGACAAGAAGATCCACGGCCTCGAGATCGCCGTCGTAGACTTCTTCCAACTCAGCAGCCAGTTTGGCATCGCCGCCTGTGAGGTCCAGGAAGCTCTTTGCGGGTGCCATGTGAAATAGGCGACGGAAAGCGTTATAGCGGGGAACGCCGCGCTCACGATCACGAAGAATGTCAATGGTTCCCAAGTCCAAGTGTCGACCGTGAGGAAAGTCTTTATCACCTGGGATGTTCAAGTCGCGCAAGAAATTGGGCATGTTGTGAGCTCGGATGGCACCTGGGTAGTTGACGCCGAAGGAGTAAAAGACATCGGCGAATGATAGACCCAAGCCTGATTTGTCGTCGTCGAAGGGCTTGCGGGCTGACTCAAAGGCAACGTCTTTGATGGGAAGTGTACCCTTGTGCTGACCGTCTTTGATGCTGAAGAATGCTACGTTGTCGGGAATGAGAGGATGGAGACGGTAGACGGAGACGAATTCTTCTGTGAGGCAGTAGGGCACGTTGTCGTGATCGACACCTGATCCGGGAATACCAGAAATGACTTCTGATTTGTTGTCAAAGACACGGCCAAAGACATGCCAGAGCTATCATCATCCGTTAGTAATTATTCATCACTCTGGATCACAGGACATACCTTGTCGCCCAAAAGTCCCCACCAATTCGCATTCATCCCAATCTGCAGCGCAGGGTGCTGCAGAATACCCGGCGTCCACTCAACAGTATGAATCTTCGCCATAAGAGCACAATTAATAAGTCGCGCCGTATCAAAGATCTGATCACTCGACCAGCTCGGATTCGAAAGATGAAGCTGCGTGGCAATAGCGTTATGCTCAAGCGCAAACAAGGTGTGAAGAAGTTCAAGCCCCAACCACCAATTCTGTCTGAACCCAGTCTTGGGAATACCATCCTTCGATCGAGGGAGGAACTGCACGCCATCTTCACGCGTAACATGAAGTTGGCCGGGATATGATCTATCGCACTTTGCTCGAAGAGCTTTTGTCTCAGCTTCAGTGGATCCGTAGATCTGAGAGGCGTCCCACCAGTGGGTGCACTCGTTGGTGTAAGCAGGTGTTTCTATATCTTGTTGTGAAAGAGGATCATCTTTCTTGGTTCGGGGGATTTTCATGATGCGCTCTGACCATCTGTCGGCTTTGTCTAGAGGAATCTCAACGTCTTTGTCGCCGTTTGTGACGAGGGAGTGCTGTGCCCAATCATGGACTTGGAACTGGATCCATGCTGCGGCGAGAAGATTGACGATCTCGGCGGGTTTGAACTGGCCTTCAGGTCTAGCGAGAATCTTTTCAGATATGAGTCTTGGATTGGGAGTAAGCAGTTCCTGCTGAGTCGGCGGCGTGGTATTCTTTCTGGGAACATTTCGACCAAATCTCATACCAGCACAGCCCATCTTTGGCTGCGCCAGATCATTGAAATCACCATCGGAGTTTCTAGTCGCGATGAACTTTGAGTTCTTCATGGGGCAATCAGTTGCGGTGCCCTGAAACTCGGCGTTGGGGTAGGTGTCGTGAAGGTTCTTCTCGCGGAGTTCATATCGAAGAGCAAGGAGATTGAAGACGCCGAGCCATGTGGGGAGTCTATGCCAGTGGACAAAAATGTTTACGACTTTCCAGAGACGAATGTAAACGGATTTGAAGATGGATTTAAGGGAGATCATGTTGAAGTGAGAGAGTCCAATGAGTAGTGTGACAATAGAAAAGGAAACAGCAAGGGATTCTTTACTGAGTACAGAAGCCATCGTGCGTGTGTCCCTCAAATTTCAGCAGGGGATCATGGTCGCTTTATACCTGTAATCACAAGCTTCGAACTAGGCAGAATACAGGCACATGCAAGTCATCCCTCCTTGTGATCTATCACCAGTTGGGCGAAGGGCGTCGTGCTAGGTATCACAGTATGTGACGAAGCTAATTTGTTGACTCACAGGCCTGTATCCCCCTCCATTCCATATTTCTCTGAGCCATTTACCTATCGTGAGCAAAGACGGCGGTGATGCCTAGCCGAAGAAGGGAATGGCGTTCCACAAAGTATAATATCGGTCACTACCGAAGCTTAACGTAGGAAATCACAAGAGTCTCGTCATACACCGTTTGAGCTGTGCATTGCATGTGTTACTGGGTGTTACGGGCATGTGAAGTGCTAAGAGGGGATGTTCGTGTGGCGTTTGTTCAGCCCTCAATAGTTCAGCCCTGTGGCGGGAGCTAAGCGCGTATAGAACACGCACCATACCATGATTGACAACAAGATATGTGATAGTGTCCCGTAAGATCAATAGTTTATCGGCCTAGAACCAAAATTAGCGTTTTAGCGTCATATCGTATCTCGTGGCTGCGGCTGAGGATGCGATAGGTATTTGCGTGGTCGAAGCTTGTTTCTCCCGTTACGAAAACCTCGTGTTTGATTGGTTGATAAGGGTTCGCAAGTGAGACATGGCTATGCAGCTGAAAGCTGGACTACGTTTTCAGTAACTGTTCTCCGAGTGCTATGCTTGGATTTATGGGTATTGGTGTGATGAGGAGGCCAAAGAGGTATAGCGACGTGGCTTGCGGTGTTTGATACTTCAATCAACAGGAATATCATCGCATTATGCATGCTTTGCCGCATTTACTTTGAGGAGGGAATGTTGGGTATTCTTATCCGGACATATCTACCCGACATCAGGACAGGCTATTAGAACTGAGCAGTACTAAATCATAGTCATTACTTGATACAAGAGAATAAGAAAATAATCTTCCCATCTTGCTTCTGTCGCCTTCTCACTCCTTCTTCTCCTTCTCCCCCTTCTTATTCTTCGGGACTCTAACAAGCCAATACAACGCCAAAGCCGCAAAAACATTAAAGATGATATACACCCACATCAGCCCAAAGTTCCTCCACCGCTCATCATAATGTGACTGAACCCTCGCCAAAAACACATTGCTGTCCCCAATAGTACAATACGTGCATGAACTGTTACTGCTCTCGTCCACAAGATAACCCCCCGCGCTCTTAATATACGCCTGCATATACTCCGCGCACGTCTTCCCCTCCGGCGGTGGGAAAACAACATATTCGTTCTGCGCACAGACAGCTTCGGTATTCGCCACCGCGGTGGATAAGATGGCTGATATGAGGTATGTAAACGGACTGACGCGATACATCCAGATCCAGAACTTGGGGAAACTGTCTGGTGGTGCGAGAACACCGCAGAAGATGAGACACATCATGAAGAGCAGGTTGGCGATGTTTCCTCCTGTTTCGGCTGAGCTGCACCCTGCGATTATGAAATCGGTAAAGGTGCAGGTGAAGAGCATGAAGACAAGGAAGAGAAGAAACATCAGGGCCCCGCGCTCAGCTACAGCGTCGGTGGGTTCGGCGTTGCGATATAGGCCGATGGGGTAGTACCAGCAAAAGTACATAATCGCAGCCATAAGGGTGTTCCAAGGGATTTCGACGATGATTTGACTGAGGATGAAGACCTGCCAGCTGTACGTTTTGGAGGGCCGTTCTCGGACTTCATATAAATCTCGTTGAATGACAAAGTGCGGCATCTAGATAGTCAGTCTTGCTCAGCTTAGATCGGATTTGAGAAAGTTCGGCTTACCTGTTGCTGCGTGAGCTGGCCAAAGACAGTCAACACCTGAAAGATCGCAAACATCTGATTCTGCAGTCCAAGCGCGGTATTCGGCGCCTGATAAAACGAAAATCCAATAAACAACGCAACGAGCGTACACAGCGCCGCTTTCGAGTATATATACGAAGGTGTTCTCCAATACTGTTCAAAGACTCGCGTAGTGACAAACTTCAACTGCGTTGTAAACGTAGCAGCAAACTCATCGTACAAATGCGGATCTTCATCCTGACTCTTCTCAACCTGATGATGAGACAATTCCTGCAAGTGTTTCTGGACTTCAGCAAACTCGGAGGAATCTTTCCAGATCTGGGGCCAGTCGAGATCCGTCTCGGAGCCGGGTGCTGCACCGATTACTTCGAGCATCCATTCTGCGGGGTTTGCTTCAGGCGGACATGGTTCTGCGCCGTGAGATTCGAAATAGCGGGTCATTGCGAGGGAATGATCGCCGATGTCTCCGAAATACACTGTTTTTCCTCCGCTGGCTAGGAAGAGTAGACGATCGAAGCGCTGGAAGAGCATGGCTGATGGTTGGTGGATGGTGCAGAGGATAGCTTGTCCACTGCGAGCCAGCTTTTCCAGCAGGTCTAGAATAGCCCACGAAGTCTGTGAATCTAATCCCGAGGTAGGTTCATCAACGAACAACAAAACAGGTGGTTTTGCAGCAAGTTCAACGCCAATCGTTAAGCGTTTCCGTTGTTCTACATTTAAACCCTCGCCCAAAACACCAACGACGGCTTCGGAATAGTCCTGCATATCTAGCATTTTGATGACTTCATCAACGTATGCGATCTTCTGTTTCACCGGTATGTGTTTTGGCTGACGCATTATGGCGGAGAAGTTGAGGGCTTCGCGGACTGTTGTTGTGGACAAGTGCAGGTCTTGTTGTTGGACGTAGCCTGTTTTGCGTTGGAAGGAGGCGTCGCGGAGTTTGTCGTCGACGAGAATATCGCCGTGGATGACGCCCATGCTTGTGCGGTCGGCGAGACAGTCGAGGAGGGTTGTTTTGCCGGCTCCTGAGACGCCCTGGTTTTGTCAGTATGGGAATAAATGAAAGGACTGAGGGAATTACCATGAGAGCTGTCATTGTACCGGGCTTGACCCATCCTGCTACGTTATCAAGAATACGCCTGTTTTCACTCTTGATCTTGATGTCGTAGCAGACGTTGTTCCAATGGAAGACACTCGTTGACTTGAAGTTTGACGGCTGTCCTTCCCCATAGCCTTCTTTCTCTGTGATAGCCACGCGACCCGCTGGACTAGACTCAGCATCGATTCTGTTCTTCGCAAGTCTGTGTCCTCGACGAAAAACAAGAACTTCTCCCTTTGACTTCTTTGCACTGACAGCTTCAGCAAAGAACATGTATGTCGCAAGGAAAAGAAGTGTAAAAGCGATAACGATACCAACATTTCGCCACTTGTGCGCATGGTAGTACGAGAACGACAAGTTGATATACCTGTCCCCTGAAACCATCGGCTCGCCCTGTACAGCACCAACAGTCGAACAAACGCGATTCTCAGGCGCTGCATCCGGATACGTAGGAATAAACAAGTTACACTCAAACTTGCGGTTATGAAACTCATTCACCATAAGTGACTCAAACGCATACGCAAGCGGATTGACGTAGTTGATCCATCGGCACCAACCGAGCATATAGTCGATCTGAATAACGAAGCCTGTAAAGGTGACTAGTGCGAGGATGAGGAGGGCAGCGGGAACCATAGCTTGCGAGAGTGTTCGAGACGCAGAAGCGATTGTTCTGAAAATCATGGACATGCAGAGCGTGACGAGGAATGTGATGAAGAGGAAGAAGAAGAAGGGACCGGGTTCTCGGCGGAGGTTGGTCATGAAGTAGAGTGTGAGGTTGTACGTGAAGGCGTTGAGGATCTTGTAGGGCATGTCGCAGAGCATAGAGGCCACTGCTTCAGACGACGGATGATACAGGGCGTAGCGATCATGCTTCTCAACGATAGGTCGTTGAGCATACAACGTGAGAATCTAGACCTGTTAGTCCAAAGGTGTGAATAAGATAAAGGTTGATGAGTGTACCTCAAGAGCACTAGAAAACGCATTAGACAAACAAGCCAAGAATAGCAAAGCCCCCCTCTGAAAAAAGCTCGACGTCGTCTGGTTGATATTATAAAACACACTCCCCACAATGAGCGCCATAATGAAATTCCCAAACAACTGCGTCAGCGTAATGGTCGGATCCGTTACAAGCCGCTTAAAGCCTCGCCAGACGCAGAGCTTCGTTTGCTGCCAGTAACTCAACGTATACGGACTATTCTTTCGTTGGTTCTTAGCCTGAGCCGCGCGTCGATTCGCTCTAAACTCTTCTGCTTCAGGTCCATTTATCGGAAAATCTCGTTTATACTCTTCGATTTCGCGCTGGAGAAGGGCGTTGGCTTGTGAGGCTTTCCATGCTGCTGCGAATTCATCTGGTGTTCTCGGTGCGCGGTCTTCAAACCCCTTTCGAATAATTCGCTCTTGGGGACTGGTCATCGACGTCAAGAAATCCGGCACGGTCTGTCTTGCTGGACACTCAAACCCCAGATCTTCAAAATACCGCTTCGCCATTTTCGTCCCCCCAAAGAAAATCTGCCTTCCCTCATACAGCACAAGAACCTTGTCAAAAATATCATAAGCAGCTTGTGGAGCCTGATATATCGACACCATAGCCGCCGTATCAGACATCTGCGTCTGCAGCCTCAACGTCTTACAAAACTCGACTGCATTCGCTGAATCCAAACCTCTCGTGCTATTATCCCAGCACTGCAGCGGTGCACCGCTAAGAGAAGCTTCGGCGATGGTGACGCGTTTGCGCTCGCCGCCGGACACGCCGCGGACGTACTCGTTTCCGACTTTTGTGTTTACGGTGTGGCTTATGCCGAACATGGCCATGACCACGTCGCGGGAGTGCGAGATGAAGGTCTCGCGGTCGATGTCGCCGGGGATGGAGCGCGGGGCGCGGGCGTGGGCGGCGAAGTCGAGGGTGTCGCCGACGGTGAGGTGGGGGAAGTGGACGTCTACTTCTGCGGTGTAGATTGCTTCTCCGCGATGGCGGGTGTGCATCTCATGGGCCGTTATGCCTGGTGATGTTCAGCCAGTTCAAAATCTGAAGAGCTTGGTGACTTACCCCTGTAGTTGAAGTAGGCATCATCGTTGATGTAGATACCACTCGTCTCGCCGGAAATGGTCTTGAGATATGTTGAGCAGCCAGATCCAGGAGGTCCCAATACCACTAACATCTCTCCGTTCTTGACAACACCATCAAAGTCTCGAATGATGTCGATCCTAGTCTTTCCATAGCCCATCAGCTGTCGTGGAATTGCAGCGACGTCAAGCCAGATATTGGCCACGTTCTTTTGATAATCTGTTGGCTGGCCATAACCAAACACATTAAGGTTCTGATAGCAAACACCAGCTTTTCGATTAGTAAAGCCAGTCTCACTGTGCAATTTCGCAATAGCTTTTGCCCAGGCCAAAGCTCTGAACTTGTCGCTTCTCGGATTCAGGGGGCTGTTTTCATCTGCAGTAAAGGGGTTGCCGCTGATAGCAGACATCTGACTCTGGTTGGTGTACTGGCGTGCTAAGTCGCGGACGATACTGTGTCTGCGCTCAAGCTCCGAGTCTTCTTCATCTTCTGTGGTGGATTTGGTTGGTGTTTCGTCCTTGGAAGCCATGTGGTCTTGAGAATGGTTGGTAGGAGTTGTGTCTGAACTTGGATTTACGGGTGTTTGAGAGTCGTGAGTTGAAGTAGTAGTCTGATTGTTTGCGGTCACATTTGGTGCTAATCTAGGTAACGGTGCTGGCTGGACGGAGGTACCGCCCATATAAGTTGATGCCATGATTGATTTGCTTAAGGTGTGATTCTTGTGAAGTACTAAGGGGTATTTTGGGTACTTGCGTATCAACAGAGATAGTATGGGCCGAGAGTTTTGAGCTTCAGAGATCTAGAGATTGAGTATAAGCAAGTGGACTTATAATGATCTGATGTCCAACGCTTCAGCCTCTCATATCAATAGAATTTGCAATACGAAAAAGCTGCAACGAACCGCTGGAAATAAAACTTCAGTATCGTGATAATGAACACATAAACCACACAGTCCTTTTAAGTCGGCTAAGCGGACTCTTGTCAGAATGCGTCTCCCGAATCGCGTGTTCACCAGAATTATCCGCATCTCCAAGTTCCAGTATCCCGGTCTCTCACCCCCTGGCGTCGGGAAGTTGTGGAGAGCTCTCGGGATGCGTCTCGAGCCCGACTGCCCGAGTGTGGCACCCCATTCCCCGCCATGCATTTGTTGCATGATCTGCTACCCAATCGTCTACACCCTAGTCCCGGAGGGTTTTGAGTTTGGGCTATATGCTTTTAAAGTCGACATCGACATCTCATGAGATGCAAGTTGAGATATTGTAAGACCAATAATTATCGTAAATTCCATACGAGAATGTCGAGTCCTGCTTCGCATCGGGATGAGTCTACGGACTTGAGCCCTACAGTTACAAACACATCGATGGATTCGGAGCCAAAGAAATCGGGCAAGAGAGTACTGTCATGTGTGCTCTGCCAACAGAGGAAAAAGAAATGCGATCGGAAGAGTCCGTGTTCAAACTGCATAAGGGTAATTCCCTCAACAAAACCTCGCGTAGAGTTTGATACTGACGATTTGATAGCTCAAAACAGTCTGCACTCCAAGCTTACCAGCTCCGCCAAGGAAGCGCAGACGCCCGAATCAAGATCTTCTAGAAAGGCTTGCGAGATGTGAAGAACTTCTCCGGCATTGCACTTGCATAAGACTTCCAACACCGGAGCATAGTCCGCCAAATCAACGCGAGCAGTCACCATTGAGCTTACACGAAGGCGATGATTTGAAAAGGAAGAGGAGCAGAGAGCCGTCGCCTACAGAGGTAAATTGATGGACGCCTGGAGTTGTCCTCTCACACGAATGAGTTCTCGAAGAAAACATGGATGGTCGGGCGGTTTGTTATTTGGCTTTGAAGTCTCCTGGTACGAAGCTTCGCGTTTTCTGAGACAGGTTCTCTTGCAACTGGGTTTTGTCTTGATGGAGTTGAGGTCTTTCATTGGGGATGAACCATCTGGCAGACAATCACGGACGACTTGCCTGCATTTATGACGATACCCAATTCTCTTGTTTCAACATCTCAGTCTCTGAGAAACAAAATAATTATTTCAAGCGATCCCTCTTTATATAAGACGATCAGATACTCATACAATCACTATCGAAACCTACTTGTTCTAAACACACGTCTTCTCGTTTAGCATAGCGAAACCGAAATGCGAAAACGTAAAAAACCTGGGGCCTTTGAGTTACTCGGACAGATCTGACCCTCCATCAGCAAAGCCATTACAGGGGTCGTTTACAGGGATCACCCACTGAAAACCAATCATTTGGCAGCCCGCTTTTCAAGGGTTGCAGGTGATCAATTGACGTGAGGGGATCAGGCCAACCATAGCGTTGTCTTGACTGAATTGGTGGCATGAGCTTAAGTCAGTGGTCTGAGTTGGTCTACGGGGTTTTGCAGTGTCCGCTTCCCGAATAGCTTCAGATGGGGGTTGGGGTGGGTGAGGTGGTATTTGCTCAGCATTATGTGAGATTGACTCAGAATATGTTGACATGGAGACAGGCATAGATGTGATCCTGATATCTGGATTGATAGTCAATCTTGGATGTTTGCTATCTAAATAATTTACGACCAGCCGGAGAAAACACAAGACCATACCCCTGGCATCAACACTTGACATATTTCCAAGCGAGGCGGTTATACGGATATACGCAAATAGAAATGCTTATTTCGATCCCGTCGATCCATTTCTCTAACGGCTAAATATCCACCTCCGCAATGTCACATCACCAACAGCACACCACTTCAAGAATCCTACGGACGGAGTATCTCTCAAGTCCGTACTTCCGGCCGATACCCCAGATTTCTCGAAAGGGAAGATAGTCTGATGCTCGTCGGGCCTATTTACGGATAAGGTTCTGATGATGCGAAATGACATAATTTGTTTTTTCGGTAGTAATTGATTGATATGCCGTTAGAGGTTGGCGTGTTGGTGGTTTGTGCTGCAGCTGTAAGTTCGGGTAGAGCGAGTAACATCCTGGGCCTCATGTTGGAAGCTGTTCTTTCGGAAATGGATATTTACTGACCATTGGCCAGTCACGTCGTATAGTTGCTAGTCATGGATTTGGTCCCTATTGACCGGGATGTGTTCAGTCAGTCCTTGCAATCAGTTCTGGTAGGCAGCCACAAAAAGGCAGATCAACCATGTTACACCGCACTATGCAATATAACCCGATTACCGCTACTACTCCGACAGTCTTTACTCATCTTCTCAGACTAGTATACTAGAATGGTTTGTTATCCAAGAGACATGAGTAAGGTACTGCTAAAATACAATCTCTGGCATGCAGCCCAGCCGGTGAAAAGTGTTTATATACTAAATACCCTACAGGCATGCTTTATTTATTGGTATTGGGGTTCTTCTCTCTGAATCTCTGTATAGTCACTTTTATTATACTAAATCCAGTTTCTCCTAACTTGTCCCCGGTCTCTCATTAATCTTTGGATAATGAAGAGCCTTCCTGGGTTGACTTTGGTGGAATCTGTGCTTTTGCCACGCTTGCTTTGTTTGACTTTGGGTCTTGATCATCTGGCAGTTTTTGGTCTCCAAGGTCTTATGTCACCGTCAGGTTTATATCCTGAATCAAAAGATTAATACCATGCATTCTTTCCTGGTCCCTTTGTTGTCACGTTTTCTTTCTATTTCTCATCCGCGATCTCGACAGGTCCTCGTGGACATGCCTGTCGTCCCCATCCAAGACCGTGGTCATCTTCAAGGTCAGACAGGCTTTGTTGAAGATTGGAAATGTTTGGAGATTAGGAACTACCTATGGGGCTAACGTCGAGTGGCCTATCCTAAGTTATGTCAGAACCACGGTCAACACGGCTGGCCTTTTTAACCTTAGGATGGTCTTCTGTGTCAACTACTTTCCTCCTAGAATTTAAGCGTACACGACGGCAGGACGACTGCTAATGGGAAATCTCTGGTCTTTTCTGCCTTCGAAGTACTCCATGAGTAAGGCGGTCTGTGACTTCGTAATCTTTATCCTGTCTGAACATGTCGGTAGTGAGCGTAGTTTTGTCTGCAGGTACATCTGGGAGTTCAGCAGACAAGCTACTGGTATTAAGATACATCGTCGATTTCAATTGACCGGTCAACGCGTCTCCTTGTTGAGACTTATCTTGTTTCACTTTAGTCACTGCGTCCTTGGTCGCAGTTTGAGTCCATCGTCGTATTCTAGAGACCCAATCTTGTGGACTCTTATCTCTGGACTCAGGTGAGAAGTCAGATTTTCTCAAATGGTTAGCCATCCCTTGCATAGCTAATATTTCGGCAGTTTGACAACTGTCAAGACTTTCAGGGTTATCTACGTTTTCGTGAACTGTAGAGCTACTAGATTCGTATAGGGCTGCGGAGGTATATATAACGGGATCTAAGTTCTCTCGACTCGACTCACAACCCAAGTCAATGAGATCCTGAACGGGATCTATGGCCTCTCCATCAGGTCCCGGGGGAAGTATCAAGCTCTCTGCGAGGTGGCGATTTTCGAATGCGTTTGACTTGCGCTTGAGCAAGAGCTCGACGATAGACCCGTCTGTTGATGAGTGCGTAGTCAAGGTCGAATTCAGTTGTGATCGGTTTGCTCTCTCGATTCTCCCAGTTCGCATAGATTCTAGAAGAATCGTATTACGGCAAGTTCAGGAGGTCGGCATGAGAGCCGTGATATCCTCTCTCGCAACAATTGAAGCACTCTGTTTCTTGGCGACCAGCGACGCAAAAGCTCATACTGAGCTTCTTTGATGATGCAGTCCGCTACGTAGTACAATTTCGCATCGGATAAATGGGGTCAGGCTTACAGGCTCAGAGGTTGAAGCAACAACAAGATAATTTCTCGTTTGCGATGAAGGCGCATTTTTCTCATGTCTTCTTCTTTCCACGATACCGTGAAACGAACTTTCTAGTCACTCCGATAAGAAAGCAGCTCAAACTCCTGTTGAATGCACGCCGACGTCGCGCGAAAACCCTTGATAGCAATGGAGAAAGCTGGCCTTGTATCACGAGACTGCTTCTTGATTACACTGCAGCGCGATCTCAACGCTCTGCAGGGCACCCTGAGTTAATTGGGCCTTTTCAGCAAGGTCCGAGAGCGAGTCAGCCGCGTCGGCGATGGTGTCAATGATCTTTTTGGCCTCAATCGCGCATTTCTAGACAGCGGCGGCTAGCGAGACTGAGGGGCTGGTGATGCTAAGAGAATTCATTTACCCTCCTGTAGGGTATGGAACAGATATGTATGGTCTCATTAGGCCAAGCTCCCCGGAGTTTCCGAGACTATTGCCAACTTGATCCAGTTGGAGGCCTATCGAGTGTTGACTCTGCATATCCAGTTTCAACTCTAAGGTGGCTGTGCAACAAAAAGCAGAATGAGGGGCTTTGAGGCGTTGAATAAGAATGGATGTCTAGCGAGTCACGGGAACTGTTGCGTTTGTAGCCAGTAAATTTTGAGTCACGTTGAGCCGCAACGTAGGACGACAGCCTGATTCGATACGTATCGTCTGTAGTGGGCAATGGAAGCAGGTTGCAAGCAGAGCACTCCGACATAAAGAAGTACTGACCCTCAACACTTGGGTCTAACCCGTTGCTCACCAGGATAAGAACCAAAACTGTCTTGTGAATTGGGCTGTTATTAGCTACTTGCGCTAATGAGGGGCGTATCTCTCTACACCATGAACCATGACCCAATTCCTTGTCGCACCCTTAGACATTCGCTTTTTCACAGATCAGACGAGACGACAAGACTCGAGTCTGTACAATCTCCCGACAAGTAATTTATGTTATATTTGACATCAATTACTACGGAGAAGACCCATTTGACAATCACGCTGTTCGTATTCACGCAACTCCAACCTCTGTAGCCCCTCACAGATATGGGAGCTCGTGTTGGAGCTAAAATCATCCCTGCTTAGATCGACAGGGCCAGCTGGCTGCTCAACGCGCCTTGTTACGTGTAGGAGGTAACTTTGTACTCCTGACCTACCTGTCAGCGGCTGTTTTCCGCTTCCAACGCTGGCTTAGTAAATCCGCAGAGTTCTGTTTCGCTCTTACGTCTCCAGACCAGCAGAGTCTGCAAAAGCTTGCTCACTACCTAGGTATAAGACGAAAGTAGTCTATATAACGCGCGTGCAAACTCTAGCATTTCACGGACAAGATACAGCAATGCCTTCTCACCTTGTGAGCAGCTCTAAAGAACAAAAATTCCACTGCCAGCTCACGGCTTTAGTTCTTCCCTGGAGTTTCTTTCAGTGGTGTACCCTTGGAGAATATGACAAGGATATGAAGAGAGGTGCCCAGCTAAGAGGGGGCTTCCTATATTAGCGCCTTTGCCAATGACGTATGCTTATTTTACCATGCTTGAGCGCTGGTGACCGCTATGTGATCTATACGACGCCAAATGGCGAGGCGTGGTAGAATTTTGACATCTTAATAGCTCACACTATTACTAAGGATGCAGGAAAGGATAATAATACCAGGCTCGTTTTCACAATCACTGCGGATGAACTTGCTCAGCTATACCTTAAATGCAACCACCTCGTGTTCTAGCACCAGACTATTGAAATGAAAGGTGCTGAAAGGTCAAACAAACACTGAGTCACTGTGTCCCAGCGGTGTCCAAACCCGACGTTGCGTCGTATCATTCGGTTATCTTATCGCGTGGTTGGTTCTGTTATAAGAAAGCGTGGCAAGCTGAAAACCCAACAAGGGGCTACGGTTTCTTGGCAATTCAGTTCATCCAATTACATCGATCCGATGATACACAACCATCAAGGGACAGGAAGCATAATTCCGCACATTTCCCCGAGTCTTCCGCTGCTGGGACCCAAGATCCTGGTAAGGCCGACACCCCGAGCCAATGGCACATTGCTACGACCTTAATGATTTCCAAGTTGGCGGCTATACAGTGCGCTGTCAATAGCGGCCGACTGCTGGCTGATTCAAGCAGCACACCAAGATTATTGGGATGAACAGAAGTTGGAGTGTTGTCGGAGCATTAAATGGGTACTGTACGCGGAGCTATAAAGTCGCCATGATCCAGCCGCACGCTTGCTCGCTTAGAATTGTGGCTTTGAACTATTGAAAGCCTTGGGCGACTGTCAACTCTAAACGAACCTCGTCATTCTCATCTCACGCGGGGTGACGCGGCCGAATCTCTGAAGTAATTGTGAATATGGGCAATCTTTAAACAATATACACAGCATTTTCAATATTCAGAATTGTTTAAAGTTCTACAAAGGGTTCTGAATATTCGGTCAGATCTGCATCCAGAGTACCCCAGATCTTGGCGATCATCTCTGCGTCCCAAAACCCCTTTGCATTCACCGTTGCACCTGTTGTGGACTGGTCAACAGCCTACCAACTGCCCGAAAAACAACACATGTTCTGCCCGGCTAAAAGCCGTTAGTCCATCAGTTGTGGCTTTTTACTCCTGATGTCTTGGTGCTTATCTTTACCCTAGCCAAGAGCTGATTAGACCCAATGGGACACCATGCTGATATCTCCGATTTTTAAAGCCAAGGATAAAAGCACAATTAGCAGCAAACAACGTAGCAGCCAAGCAAAAACTATTTAAAAAGTCATGCAGGTCGATCAATAGTCTAATTCAGCCTTTCAGCTCTCGGAAGTCGGTGGGAGTCGCTCCGGATCATACGGTGAACTCCCTAAACGGATGCGAGGGCGTTAAAAGATGTAAGAATTGCCAACGGCTCATCCAGAGTCTGCTATATAAAGCACCGCAAGAGCCGGTTTCTTATGGTACTACATTCTTTCAAGCAACTTTACAAACCTCCTCATAACTACCATAACAACCATCACGATGCGCTTCTCAACCGTCGTTGCTACCGCCCTCGCGGCTTTCTCCAATGCCTCCCCTTGCCTCGCAGGTGCACCCGAGCCCGTCATCTGCGGCGGAAACGGCTACGTCGGTGCCACAAATACCCCATGGTACAAGAAGTCCCAGGCCGAGGGCACCATCGAGGGCTGCTTCAACTCGTGCACCGGCGGCTGCAAAGCCATCAGCTTCGACACCCAGTACAAGACGTGCTACTTCTACACCGCCGAAGTCTCCAAGATGCGCCTCTACCAGGTCACCAACTCGCCCATGACATTCCACTACTTCGACCGAGCTTGCGTCGCGGACGCTGTTGGCAAGACCTGCGGAGCTACTGGCTACGTTAGAGCCACGAACACCCCCTGGTATAAGAAGTCGCAGGCCGAGGGTAACATGAAGAACTGCCTTGATGCTTGCCGTGGTGGATGCAAGGCTGTCAGCTTTGATGTCCAGTACAAGACTTGCTACTTCTATACCGCCGAGGTCTCAGCCATGCAGCTTTACACTGTCTCTTCGCCCATGAGCTTCTACTACTTCGACCGAGCCTGTGGCTATGAGCCTACTGAGGTTATCTCTGCCTAGGCTGGTCTTGTTACCGTTGAGACTTAGGCCAGTTGCCCTCGACCCTTGTCTTTCATTCTAGTGTTGGGGCCATTCAATACGATGTTGGCGAGGGCTGTGAGGCTACGTGCCACAAACTGGTCGGAAGTGATGTTGGTACGGGGTTTATGTTTAATGTAAAATAATTCTTGATAACGCTAAGGTAGATAGTTATATTTACTAAAATCATAATGAGATAACGGGATATGTGCGAAAAGGCTGTGAGGCTTTATAAGCAGTAGATTATCAGTTATCATGTAGCTGAAGGTTATTATCAAATCATAATATTTGTTTGTCAAACGGGCTTTTACGCGATGTGCACCTAATGGTGCCCCCAGATCGCTAGCATCTCTGGCGTGACGTATGATACCGAGGTTCCAACACTGACTTAGTCTGGTGGCTTTGCACTAAAAGACCGATGATATAACACAAGGAAGCCGAGATCTGACGAGTCAAACTGAGATATTGGACCGCATTAGCTAGGTAGTGAGTTCTATCAACTAATAAAATATTAAACATATAGATTATAAGTCTGAGCTTTCAAATCTCGAGCTGCTAGTCACTACCCTTTTCAGTCGGCTAAAAAAGCTTCCAGGTTGACGAGGAGTAGTAATGTCAGTCTGACTTCGCTTGAGACCAACAGTTGCTGCGGCTTTACCAGGAAATCCGTCGACGCACCAGCTCTGATCGTCTTCTAATTGCACTCCGGCGACCTTTTCCTGTTGGAACCTCTCATATCTGCTCAATATGGGATCATATCCGGGTGCCTCTGGAGGCTCTATCTCCCCCGGGGAAATCTCGGAAGTACCTATAGCGAGCCGCGAGACCTCGATACGTCGAATTATCTTGCATGTGAGAAGTGACTTATCTCTATCAGATAGGGAGCAGCGGTCCTCCCCGTCACATATCTTGACCAAAAGTCCAATCTCGCCTTGTACTTCGACAGGCCGTGGCCGGGAAAGAATAATACCAATCTTCAACGGCTTCCCCGATACAATGTCATTCTGTAGCTCAAGGGCAATGGGGTGTAGGTCGTGATTCCCATTATCTAAGGGAGCTGAGATGCCGTTTAATTGACTTCTCTTCCTCGCAGTGGAGACTTGGTACCATTCATCAAGGCCCCTGCCAACAGAAAATCTGAACGAGCTTCTGTTGCTAGTTGAGATTATATCATTTAGCTTATCTCGGGTAGGGTAGAGACAAAACCCTGGTAGCTGAACGACAAGCCCCTTGGGGGTCAGTTGAGTAGGATGCTTTGGGCTGTCTAAGGGAAACGGATATGCTTCCACTTCTCCGGACATCCATGTAAAGGGAGCCCACCTGAACCCCTTTGAAGACAATCTTTTTCCAGGTAAAAAGATAATACCTGGAGGAATTGCGTTTTCGAAAGCACCGCCTTTGCCAATAGTTTCCCAGAACCTTTCCATGAGTCTCTCGCGATCTTGCTCTCGGGATGTAGAAAGCACTGGGCTTTCATCGTCTTGTGAAATAGGGATATCAAGCAAGCTAGACAGGGCCAAGGTCTCTTCACCTGGGTTTCTAGTTGTCTACTCAAGAGGTCATCAGTAAGGATAAATGGTATCCAGCGGGTAAGAGACTCACGCGATATCGTACCGCTCTCCAGGCACTCGCTATCAACAAAGCACGCTCAGATGTGCTTTTTTCGTCCAGGGGCTTCCTTGGCCCCGTTCTCATCAAATTGAGTTCCACCTTGCCCCTCATGATTTCTGCCATTGAGCTCCTCAATACGTCTTGGCCATCGGTCTCTGTCCAGAAACTGTCCAGATTGGGAGGCCTTTTGTCCACCAGGTCGTGGCCCCTCAGCGCAAGATGCAATTGGTTACTTACGAAAGCCTCTTGGAGTGTCCATAGTCGCATCATCCATCCACTTGCGAGTACCTCGGCACCAATAGCGCGACAGTTGGCGTCATAGGCATTTCCGAAATTCATGAGATAAGAATCGAGGATGATGCAATGCTGTGCATTGTTGAATATGTGGTGAATGAGCCCAATTGCTTTCCGTTTCAACTGAGCATATCTCATGTCCCCATGACGACGCTGAGGGATGGCAAACGTATCGAGCCAAAATAGATAATATTCTTTGTCCCCAAAAACCTTTTGCAGCAGGTTTTTAATAGCCCTTAACTGGCAGACATGGATCTCTCGTCTGTTCCTATTTCCCAGTCCCTGTGACCAGACATGAGATACTGTCGCATATGGAGTTCTGGCTTCCCATTTCTCCACTTTGATCTCAAGAGTCTTGGTTTCGTTGTCCTCCCAGACCCTTATCAATGGGAAGACACCTGTCCTCTGATCATTGCTCTGTTCGAGGACGTCCAGAATTTCATTTTCATTTGGACCGATCATACCGCAGTCGGTACAACCCTGGGCATGCGATGGTCTGTATTCCCGAATGTCAGTGTCGGGACGACTGTCCGAAGCCTCTATAAACTCGCATCGAGAAGAGTTGCATTTCTGCTGATGCTGATGCAGATGTTGAGAATGGCGATTATGTTTGTTTTCTCGATGCGCCAATACTGTCACATATAATAGGGTCGCGTTGCGACCGAGCTGCCCTTTGACTGTCGCCTGGGATCTTGGGCACCAGGTCTCTTCGAACATCATTTTGGACACATACGCTGACGGCCCCCATCCACCCCCATCATCAAGCTCCCAGCCTGGAAGACTAATCTTGCAAGTTCTCATCATTTTTGTGAGAACAGCGGAAAGAGTCTCCCCTAAGATCATTAGACAGAGATTTCGTTGTTCATCAAGCTCATTCACCCAATTCCACGTCTCATATCTCTTCGTGGGCTGTGGCACGAGCATAGATGGTGAGCCTTCAGCCAGGTTTGCCAGGACTACTTGCTTTGCGAGCTCCAGTATCTGGTTTGCTTCGAGAAACCTCATGATGGCGGCTCCTGGGTCTGTTTCGTGTAAGTCCCGCAAATGCGTGTCCCATCTCTCTAGCGCATCAGGAAGTCTTGTTGTGACGAGCTTGCCCTCGGAAACAAGCTCGTGATGGGCTAAGAACGGCTCCTCCTGATTACGAACGACACAGTAGATAAGCTGGAAAAACAGCCAAGCCTGGTCAAGTGCGGGGCGAACAAGAGTGGTGCAGCTGCCTTGGTTGCCAGATCGATGTACTCTGTAACTTTTATCGATCCAATATCCATGTTGCTTCGGAAAACTGACAAAGTTCTCATATGTACAAGGGTGCTTTGTAGTTTGACGGTGCTCGAGGGTGTCGAAACATGCCACCGTGAATGGTGTCAACCACTCAGTATCATAAATGTGGTTTAAATGTTGCATAGCTACCAATTGTGTAACATCGACGCAGATACTCAAGGTGACTGACTACACTGCCACTTTCAAACGGTAAGCGAGACTGTAAATGCAGTGTTTTATGGAGTAACGTAACTGTGAAAAGAGAGCTGAATGAAGAGGACAAATGAGCAAAACAAGGCAATCAATACTTGGGTCACTTGAGGGAAGTGCGCAATTGCACAGACTTTTCAACCTCTCATTTTGCCCAGCCTGATTCACAATAACCGCGCGTGGCTTGCTTTCTATGTGATAGGGTGGTTCAGCTGTGCATATCACAGCAGCCACCAAATCAGCCAAGCCATGTTGTATCCAATCAAACGCCTGAGTCAAAAGATAACAATGCAGACACGTACTGTGCGAGATCTGAATTAAAAACACTCGAAAGGTCTCTTGCGCTTGCTGTGAGGCTGACTCGGGCACTGATTTTCCCCTCCCCCCCACTAAGCCAGGGCATTTTTTCAGCTGATCAAAACGTCAGTAGGTAATTTCTTCATAAAAAACAACTCATCGCAGTACGATCTTACATATCCACGTCCCTCACCTTCAACCTCTATGAGTTCCATCACACATAAAACCATGCAACATCTGAGAAAGATATACAAAAGACGTCGTGGACCTTATGCTATAAAAGCACCACAAGGATTCACAGCCAGTACTACGCCCGTTCGCAAGCCTGTTACATGCGTCAATAACAAACGTGTGATTGAGTGAGTTTGATCCAGCCCGCAACTTGATGTATGCATGTCCTGATTCTCTATAGAGTTCTCTTCGTTCATTCTGCCATTGAACCTACACTGCTTTCCTCCCTAGATGTAGCTGACAAAATTCTTCAGGGGTTCTCATTGCCCTACCGCTTGACAGAAGTCAGCTTTAATCAAAAGGAGGCATACCAGGACGGCAAAATTTCTTTTGACGAGATGGCTGCACGACTACAATATTTCATAGAGTCTCCCCGGTCAAAGAGATATCGGAAAACTGAACCTCCCTATCTTATGATATTTGCAGACGCGCCAGGATCAGACTTGATGAAGCGTATTTCAATACGCTCTTTGTCTAGAATTCCAACCAACATCAACCTCGTTCTACTCTTGCAAGACAGCGAAGAATCAAACGAAAGTCACACGATCTATGGGTACCTAAGGCAACAGGCCAATACACTAATCAAAACAAATAATAACTTGTTTGATGAGATGATTCTGAAGCGCATCAACCCCGAGTTGAATCGCATGGTCTGGACAACAAGTCTCCAGCGAGACTTCATCGACAATGAATCTCTGGACAATGATCTACTTCGGTTGCTGCGAGAGCCCTTTGAAATGGTTCTTAGCCGCTTGTACGAAAGCATGAAAATCTCGTTCGTCCCGCAATTCCCTCGCGTAGGGTCCATATCCTCTACATCATACTTTGCACAAGCACAGCGATATGAAGATGTCCTTGATGCATCAATGCCTTCAGAGGCATCGGCATCCAAATCGAAAGCGGAGAAGAGAGCCGCGTCAAATATACCAAAAGAGACTTCGGGAAAGGCGAGATGGGAGGATCTGAGAGACCAGGCTGAGTCGCGCCTTGAAAGCGGAGACAACAAACACGCACTTACAATGTTCCAAGAATGCCTCAGAATGAGCATTCCTTATAACACTGCTATTTGGGAAATCAAATCGGGTCTAGCCTTCGCTCGCATGATGCTGGGACAATATGTTCAAGCTGAGAAGGATCTGCGCCAGTTGCTAGATGACCTGAATGAGTTTGATAACCAATTCCTGAAACCGAGCATAACAAACACCCACGGCGCTATCTTACTTAACCATGCTCTTGCTTTGTTTCGAACTGGCAACTTCAAGGGCATGAAATACTGTTTAAATGAGATAATACTGCCTGACGAGTACATGCTACCATCTTCAAAGCATTGCAACCTTTCAGCTTCTGTTTGCCGACTTCGAGCTCTGGTAATAGCTCATCAAGGGTTCCCTCATGACCCGATAATAAGAAAAGAACTAGAAGCGGCAGATAAGTGGTGCGAGAAGTTCGACAATCTCAAGTCCGAGGCATCTCTAGAAGCTAACACTACGCATGAGTGGTGCGAGAAGTGGATAAACATTGAGTCATATGAAGGTATCAGGATCTCTAATATTCTCAACAAAGCCCGTATTCACGTTCTTCGAGGCTGTTACCAACAGGCACTGTCAGTTCTAAAACCAGCCTTGAGCGATGCGATAGTCAAGATAGGAGAGACTAGTCTCCTGACTATTGAAGCTGCACTCCTCAGTTCCTTTCTTCAAGTTGAGACGGGGCAAGTTCGTCTTGGGAGGATCTCATGTGAGCGATGCGCCGAAGTGATAGAGGAAGCCTTTGGAAATGAGCATCCTCTAGCACTAGAAGCGGAGTTTATCTTGATTTCTGCGGCGCAGCGAGAAGGATACCTGACGCTTGCATTGGACGATTCCGCTTCTTTATGCAAACGTGCCGAGTCTACCACCGACCTGGGCCACCACCACCCTTCCACTCTTAAATATAAGAGCCAGCTTGGCGCGCTACACATTGAGTGCGGCAATTATTCGACAGCTAAAGCTATTCTGACAGATGTCGAGGAGATTGAAGTAAGACTTTGGGGGGATGAACATCCTGACGTTTTAAGAGTCCGCTCTCAGCTTTCTCTAGCCAACTACCACTTGGGAGCTCTACAGACTGCCGAAACTGAGAGTTTTGCTGTACTGTATTGCCAGCTTCAAAAGTATATGCGCTTTCAGTGCGACAAGCTTTGGCAGAAATATGATTCAAACGACGGTGTGAGATCCTTCCTGAGGAAGACGCCATTGCTGCAGGGTATTGAAGACGCTTTCGCCGCATCGAGGTCGGAAGTCGCAGCTCATCCTGATATCCTGTACACTTTATTCACCTGTGGGAAGATCTTGACAAGGCAGCCCCTTTCAGATCTAAACCTGGCACACAAGATTCTGGGGCTGGTACGTGATGCTGGAAAGAAAAGCCTGGGGTGTTTCCACCCGCTGCCACTTTTGGCTTGTCTGTTCATCGGAGAAATCCATTCAACAATGGGAATGGCCAATGCAGATGACAAAGAACGACGGGAGCTTTATAGGAAGGCGATTTTATCTTTCACTAATGTTGTCGGGGGCGAGGCTCCATCGTCAGGCTGTACTAATACAGTTGATGAGGATTACCCAGATCAACCTTACGTCTCAGTGCCTCTAGATAGCGAGCATCCTATCATCCTGCATGCGAGGCAAGAATATACATTCGCAAAACTACTTGCTTCCGAATTCGAAAACGACACGACACAGAATGTGGACTACAGCGGCGAGCTGAACGTCATATTGGCCGCTCAGCAGAGTCGTCCGGGTCGCAGTCATCGCCAGACGATCAAAACTTTGTTGACAATCTTGACGCTTGAGTTATGTCTCGAAAGCCCTTCAGTTGAAACGGTAAATGGAACCATATCCGAGATCATATGGATTATCGAGAAGACGGATGCGGAGCACCAAAGGTTTTTGGAATGTTTGCTGTTACGAGAAAGGTTAGCAGGAGTCCTTGCAGCTCGCCAAGACTTATTTAGAAATGATTATGGTCATATAATGGTACTTATCGAGAGACAGATAATAGAGGCTAGAGTAATAGAGGACAGATCGCTGAGAGAAGCTGTAGGAAGGGTCAAGGACCGAATATCTCTCATGTCAAGTAGTCATGATTAGAGCCAGGCGGGCCATTTACAAATGCGTCAATCACGTTTGGAGATATTATATTATTATCTTTCCTCCCTAGTTCCCCTTCTGCCCTTGTTCTCCAGAGAATATTCGATACTTAGCAAGATTAGTTGTTGGAAAGGTGAAGATATTTCAATCCTTACGACTCGTAAGGGAACTTTAATGGCGTCTGTTGGTAAGGTAGGTCATAACCATATGGGAAATCGGAAGTGTATGGTGGCTTTTGGTTTAACCAACTTTTCGCAAATGATCAGCACACAGCCAACCACCATTTACATACATAGTAATTTCCAAATCGGTTAAGTGGCCTGCAAAAGGTCGCTGAGTCTTCACTTCTGGTCCTTTGATTGGCCATTTGCACGTCGTGTGACGCCCCTTGCGCCACAAGCCCGCTTAGAAAAAGAGTACATAGGCTTACAAAGGACACACTGTGCATCAGTCTCGGCGTTTGGCTGCCGAGCCTGATTACGCCCAGTCCTGACGTGGCAAAATGATAAAAACAAGTCGTCAGCTTCTTCCCTAGAACTCATTGTTTACCGGCAGCCCGACCAATACAACACAGCAGCTCAGAACATCACAACTACTCTACGCAGCAGCACTATTGATATGTCAACAAGTAATAATCTCGCATCCCAATGGATCAATCCATCAGACGTGTCGACAATACTCTTTGTTCTCGGCGGCGACGTGGTTCAAAAGGCTTACTCCCAAGCCACTGGAAAGATCTATGTTCCTGTTTGCTTTTCCTTTGGCTGTGTTGCCTACGCCTTTGTCGCATTAGTCGGCATCATTGGTGACGGACGACTTCTTGCACCACCCGACTATCCATGCAAAGTGCTGAACCTCAAATCTGGATATCTCCGGGAGAACAAGAATTTCATCATTGGTCGCTTACTACGAGACCTTGAAGCAATAGAGACTCGTGAAGCGAACATTGCTACCGAAGATCAGGGCTTCGATGGAAGCAGTTACGCTCTGAAAATCACAGTCTTTGAAGCTATGTGGAATAAAAATGAACGAACGGAATTCTCCTGGGGTTGGATTCATATTGTTGGCATCGTAATCACTTTGATCCAGCTAACGCTTGCTTTCATACCGTTTATTGTCAATCGTACATGGAGCGTGCTGCTCATTACGGTAGCTGGCATCTTGTTGGTGCAATGGACAGGGTTGTTGCCCCAGTGGAAGGCGGAGAAATTGCCAAACAGACAAAGATCAGACCAGGTCTATGCAATTACGTCCGGTAATGGATCTCGAGAGGTCATGGTCATTCGTGGGTCCGGCAATTGCCTCGATCTCGAGTCCCTTGCGGCTTCACAGTCGCCACGCAACGGCAGACCATGGGAGAAGTTTCTGTGGCTATCAAGACCTCAGGAAGGAAACGATCGGGATCTATCGGTCATTCGCCGCAATACAATGCTACGTAAAGCAAAAAGATCAGATACGTGGCTATTTAGAGGAGTTCCAATCGGCTTTATCATCACGCAAGCCTCTTGCGCATGTCTGTCAGTACTTTGGCTACTGCTGCTGGTTAACGTTTCTGCTCGAGGCGAGTTCCCGGACTCCTGGTGCCTTCTAGGTGTTGGAGGCTTGGGTATGTTCCAGAATGCCTGGCTTGCGGCGAAGGAGCTCACTCCAGAGTCAAGAAATATTCCGCTGAAACGCGTAGACCAGGTCACGGGACGGAAAGCGATGGATTGTATCATGGACTTCCACTCTACCTACAATCTAGGGGAACCTTTAAGAGATGAATTCTTCCCAGGGGCCCTCAGGCCAGATGAAGAAGCATGGTGGAAGGGTGATGTTGAAAAGTACAACGAAAGACGCGTCTTCGAAAGGTCAAGGGGAGAACCGCGCCGCAAGCCACGTTATTCCGGCCACGAATCATTCTTACTAGGGGATGGTAATCTCAGAACAGACAGAACTGTTTTCCCACCTTCTATGTCAGAGAAACGACCAGATCCAACGCTAGCACAGCAGCACACGCCCTACTGGGCCACATCCACAAATAATGAGTCGGGACCAAGCATGTCGCCCAGACCTTTGCCGAGAACCCCAACTCTAGAGATGAGGGTCGATAGCAAAGTTCCACCTGTATGGGCGGCTTGAAGTATGTAAAGGTGCTTTTAAGACTCGGCGTATTAGTAGAGCCTAACAGCATGAGTTAGTACTGATATTAACAAGAATAAAGTCTAGAAGAATTGTATGAAGCCCAAGATGGAAAGTCGCGGCTATTTTGGCTATATGGACATATATCACCTCTGAACCCTGATTAGCTGATTAGAAATAACATTTTTATAACAGGAGATATACACTTTAATCACTCATTAGCCATTATTTCTTTAGCCGTAGCCATGAATTGAATAGAAAGTGATTTTTCTTGATTCTCAGTGTCTTATAGTTACTACGTTAAACCCCAAGCAGTTCCAAAGTTCCATGGTCAACAATACAATCAGAGTATCGCTCCGCCATAGCAAATACCACCTCATCTGGCTGCATAGTCTGAGGAGTCATGGCCCACAAGAAGCCTTGCAGACTATATCGCCGATAATCATCCCAAAGATCCTCTCTCGTCAACTTCGGCCCTCCCTCCCTATGCAAAGCCTCCAAATACGTATCAACCAGACCTGTTCAATGCTTGCGTCTATCCTCAACCGTCAGGGCACCCGTGAGGAAATAAGCCAAGTCGAGAACCGACGGTCCATACTGCAGACCCTGCCAATCAATAAACCCAGGAGTGCCGTCATTCGCAACCAGCGTATTTCCGACATGGTCATCGCCATGAATGAGTGAATGATACTTCTGATCCGCATCGGCATATTTCCACAAGGCTTGAAATGCTCTGCGTATGCGGTCAGGGTCAAGAAGTTCCTTCGCCACAGGCGGCTAAACCCTTTCGTCAAAACGTGCTCCCCATGGTATAGGCTCCAGCAGCGCCAGAATAATATTCCGGACTGGGTTCTCCAGCTTTGCTCCGTCCCTTCCAAAGAGCCAGGGATACCTTTCTTCACTAGTATTCCATGTTTTTGCGTGTAGGCTAGCTAGTTGCTTTAGACCTTCTCCAACACGCTCGGGCGTCCATGGTTCTAAGGGGGTCCCGACGGTAGCTTCGCTTGATACATCCGGCATGATGAATATGCCTTGACGGTTGACGGTATCTGTGCCGGTGAACCAGATCTTGGGAAGAAGCATTGTAGTCTGCGGCGCAACCTGAAAGTAGAACTCAGCCTCGCGGCGATAAGTCGGTAACATCTGAGGAACCGTCTCGCGAATCACCGGATTGAACCCTCCCTTGAGCACAACCCTACTAGGAACCTCAGTCTCGACGCCATCTTCAAAAACAAGATCCACAAAGACTTTGGACGAAGTGCCGTGTGTAACAGAACTGATCTTGAAGTCCTTCACAACAATGCCAAGAGCTTCTGATAGCCACTCAGAAGTAACCTCGTCCGGTGTTAACGGCAACGGCCTTTCACTGTTGAAGTTACCCCTCCGGGCTTGAGATTCCGTGACAAGAGATTTGAACATCATGATCGATTGTTTAAGCGGATGATACGGGGAGAGAAAGTGGTATTGCTTTTTTGCTCCATCAGCCAGTAGCGTAAATTATATACCCTTGCCGGGCCCTCATTGCAGCCCGCTCCGCACAGGTTTATCTGCAAGGGCATGACTCGCTTTTGGATTCTCGTATCGATCCATAAGCTCTTTACTGGGTAAACGTCCCGTCCAGTTAAAGGCCTGGTCCGTTGCAGCTTGTATGTGTAAGAGAATCGTTGGTTCACCCTTGTAAGATGCGGCTGGGAGTTACATCCGCCAGTTCCAGTGGAGCATGTTTCATGGCTCGAGATAGAGTTACACTAATTCCTTCGTTGCCAGTTCAAGAAACCAACTCTTGCCATTTTCTGCATGTCTTTCTCGTCCACTGACTGTTGGTAAAGTCAGGGCACTAACACTTATCTTTCGCTTGATAGGACTTGACTTGAGAGAATACATACACGAACAAAGATTTTCAAAATACCTCCAGCGAGAGTTATATGCCTATTAACTGACCTGAATCTCCTCCGAAGCAGAGTTGGTCCCGCGGGGATACATTGGGTTAATGATTCTGCCACTGCTCACCTCGCATAATCTTCAAGCATCATTGCGACAAAAGGTTGCTGTTGGCGGTATTCTGTCGATTGGATCTGGGTATATATCCGCGGGTTGATTGCGAGACAACGAAATACTAATCGAAGCTGCAGTGTCCTGATCGCATCCATCGTCCGAGCTCCTTACGTCCGCATCATGGCCACCAATCCCGACTTCACCTGTAAACAAGCCGAGGCTGGTGTCTGGTCTTTGGTCGAACTCAGCATGGGCATTGTATGCAACAACTTGATGCGGCTGGAGCCGTTCCTCAGAACATGCCTTCCGAGAGTCTTGACTTTTCTCGGTCTCACAGCCAAGTCGAAGCATCAAGGAGAGAATCCATCCAAATCCAGCGGGAAATGGAGGCAAAGACCCTCGCACAGCTATCAGCTGAATAACCTAGAGCATGAGGATCCCCATCATAGGAGTTTTAGAAAGGAGCATTCAGTGGAGGCGGCTAGTTTTGGGGACATGGATAAGGAACCATCGCGGCATAATGGGAGCACTGATGATATACTTAGATCATAACGACTGCCCTCCGTTACATAAACTCTAGAAACTATGTACAAAATTCCATCAAGGTATTCAGACACCACCATTGATCAACTATACTTTCCGATAACACAACGATACCTCAGTACTCCGACAAATGCAGCTCCCTAACATCATACCTTCGTTGAGACGCAAGCACCCTCGTTTCGCTTGAGTTTCCGTCACCAGACACACGCTTTGCCTAACGAAACTCCCAGGGCTGCCACAAGATAACTGCAAAGCAATTCGTTCTCTCTCGCGACAATGTAAAACGCCAAGTACTGTAATAAATGCCGCCGTTGATCTGAAGGCAGATATCTGGAGAAAAGCCTTTCTAGCCTGCGAGATCAGGCTCTATGGTACCATCTAGTTCCCCTCTTCCAGTAAGTCCCAGCTGAGATGCAGGAAGCACAAGGCTTCGACCAGTTGTGGACGCCTTGGCCTACAACCTCGGCCGTAATGACGTTACAGGTGAACCAGCACCCAGTCTTCATGGAGAATGCGCGGGTCAGGTTTGAGTGGCCACATAGAAAGTGGTTCGTGTTCATGATCCAGACACACATTGTGAGTTGTGTGTGAAGTCTTTTTGAAAGGGTCAAGGTGGCTGGTGAGATGTGAGGAAGGAGAGAGATTGCTGGCAGCTGCGCAGTTGTAACAAACGACAGTAGACTAATGAAGATATTGTCTAGATTGCCGAAAAGCTAAGTTGATATGTGTCGCTCTGAAAAGCTTGAATGATGAGAAGTAGCAATCAAGATTGATACTCGTGAGTAGCTGGGCCTTGTTATCTATGTCGCAGGTTGCGGACCGCATATCAAACCAAACCTGATGACTCTTTCCTATGCAGGATATCGCACCTGATGGAGTCTGGCCAACCTGCTGACTGAACTGCAGACTCAAGGAACAGGGGGTTTGAAAAGGTTGTCTGAAGTGCAACGGTACAAGAAACCACGAATCTGACGGCTCACGCTTACTGTTTCGGAATAATTTCTCCGGGACAAAAGCGAAGGGCAGGCTTTTCACCGTCTTCCATATTAGGAAGGTTTAATCATATCATGCTTACGGGCGACGCGCTCTAAAGCCTCGTGAGACATAACCCTTCTCATTGGCTCTTGTTCTGAAACTCCAAATAATCCATGTTCAAAGGTAAGCAAGGCGAAATCCTACAGGGCAAATGGCAAGCCATGTAAGAAATGACCAGGCAATTAATGCTGTTGTGCTCTATCTAAATAGAACCTTAACTGATATAAGAAAGTCTAAAGTCATTTCGCTGCAGGCGATTACCAGGCTGTATGGATTCGTCGGGAAAGTGAATATGAATATGTGAGCGCCTTTTCAGCCCAACTTGCAAATGCATAAAATCAGACAATAGTGCTGATCCTGGTTCTATCTGGTGTTGATCAGCCTTATTAAAACCCAACCTAACGCAAAATGGTTCGCTGTGTCCATTCCCGAAACCGAGGCACCTTCACCAAAGTACCAAACTGATTGGAATACAATCTCAAAGGAGAATAAATAGGTATCCATGCTACAAGGTAGCGTGGCGCAACTGATCCATGGCTTCAGTAAACACGGATGATTGAATATTTCATCTTCAGCCTGACTAAGGTATCTGACAATCAGGGCTGTGCTATGGGCTGGAAGCTGAGCCTCTAAGGCGGAATAATTGATAAATCAGCCAATCGTAGTCATTACTTAGCCGTATGTTCAGGGGGACCTTGTTCCACGAAATTGTGTGTCTATGGCAGTGCAAGCCGAGTATTAATGTAATTGTAATTCCAAAAGCCACCAGCATGCAGAGCCCCGATTTTCCAAGCCTACCTAGTAAACACAATCAGACAACAAAACTGTTCTGAAATCCGGGACCATTTCTACCCGAAAACCCTCATCCTTTATCATTTCACCCCATAGCCACTCAAGAGAGTAATTATAGCGAATAATTGCCCCACAAACTTGCCCGCCGATTTTCACCAGAAACACACAAGATGGGTATAACAATGTTCTCTGAGGAACTTGGCGACATACTTGAGCCGTGCAGTGACTATGTAGCCAATTTTCGAGATACTGCACCCTGCCCAGACACAACTTTGCTTGAGCAAACATTTTCGATAAGGAGGCTTGACTCCCTGCTCAACACGCCGACAAGCGAATTTCCGTGCTTTTTCGTGGGTTGCAATCAGAAGGCGCATGTTGGCATTCTTGGCCTCTGCAAGGTCTTGAGACATTTGCAGAGCGAACATGGAATAGAACTTAGCCCAATGGGTCGTGGAAAGGTCCTCCTGAGTACATTCCAAAGACTCTGGCATTGCTATCACTACCACGAGAAGCGGGCTTCGTCGAAGCAGGGGGCCGAGGAATGTCTTGACGACATGCGCCAAGGGCACCTGAGAGCAAGTGGAACGCAAGTCGACTGGTCAAAACTCCAGTCGTCTTATCAGCTCGAGCTTGGCTCTTTCAATATGGCCTTGAGAAATAGTGCAGGGAGTTTGATTCAAGATTTAACCTATTATCTGCATTTTCATACTCTTCTAAAAGAAGTCGAGCTCTATTTCCAGATCAAGGCAATCATTTTGAGGCTTTTGACTATTCTGAAACACAGGTAATTCACTTCGAAGACTGCTTTTTTCTTATCTGATTGATAGCTGACATCACACAATAGCGCAATGTCTTATCCTGAGCCTTTGAAAAGGTTCTCTGATCACATTTTCCAACTCAACGACCGCATAGATCGACTATCACGGGTATTGTCAAGTGCCAGAAGACAATTCACTAGCTCGTTTTCTGATAATCCAGATTTACAAAATCAGCAGTTGCAAGATACGAGGAAAAGGTGCCAAATATATGTCGAGAGGGGTGCTGAATTTATCTCGTTGGTGCAGGCTCTGTGGGCGGACTTTGCAAAGACGTTAGATGGTTCTACCCATTTTGCATTTCAAGATCGCAATTTAGAATGGGAGATGATCCATCGCTTGATGATCCAGGTTCTCGATTTGTCAAAGCTCCTTATGGATATTTGGGAAACTGGCATACGAAATCTGTTCAAACAGGTCTACATTCCTCGAGCTGAGCTGGGAAATAATTACTTTTCTCAGTCACACAGACATATCAAAAAAGTCCTGGAGATGGAATGGCGAACAGAATTCCGGACATCTCGCTACGATGTCTTTAAGTCTTCCACATCTGGCCCAAAAGGGCAGAGGTTAGTTTGGCTTGCCGGGAAATAGCTTACGATAGAAAATCGCTAAAATGATACTATTTAGGGATATCAAATCAGTGGAGTCTAGTTTCCGATCCCCGAGTCAACACCTATACACACCTCTCAATCCGGCAGCGGATGAGATTCGTTTGATCTTCATCTCAGTGGGTACTTCGGGCCAACTCTTTGCGAAGATGAAGCACGTATCAAAAGGTACAAGATTACCGTATATCGCTTTATCTTATGTGTGGGGTGGAGACCACAAACCCAACTCACTTCTCGTGAATGGAGTACTAGTCAACATCACCGAAAACCTCGACGCTGCTTTACGTAGCCAGGTTGTTCTTGACTACAGCTCAAAGGGTGTACCAATTTGGGTAGACGCCATTTGCATCAATCAAGAGGATGTACAGGAGAGAAATATAGAAGTCTTACGGATGCGCAATATCTACACTCAGTCTCTGGAGACTATTTGCTGGTTAGGCAAGTCAGCTGGCAGTAGTGATCAGGCCTTCGACTTTCTAGCAAGCCTTAATACTAACCGTGGTTCTAAGCCCACGGAACAGCAACGCATCGGCCTCTATCAGCTATTCTCTCGAGCTTGGTGGCTTCGAGTATGGACAATCCAGGAAGCTGTTGTGACTCCAGCTTTACGACTCGCGTGCGGAAACTGCCATATCAAGATCGGTGATGGTCTATTGTGGAGCCTTCACGCGACGGTTATGACTCTGGAAAGCGAGATGGCGCTTCCTCCCTCTTTTCGTCTGAGCGACCAGTCGCTTCGCAGGTTGGAAATCTTGCATAGCCTACGCAGTACGTGGTTCAACTCATGCTCTTTGGGTGTTCCACTTGACCTTCTGACTTTGCTGGTGGCGTCGAGGCACGCATCGGCTACGGATCCCCGTGACAAAGTCTTTGGTGTCCTTGCTCTTACACCAGAAAGTCAGAGCCTGATTTCTAGGCCAGACTACCGACAGTCAAAGAGGGAAGTTTTCAGTCAATTAGTGGTAGCATGGGCTACACATTACAACAGTATCGATATAGTATGTCACGCTGGAACATCTGACGCCACACGCGACTTGCCATCTTGGGTCCCTGATTGGTCTGACGGGAAATCCTCTGTTTCATTTTGCTCTGCCAGTTGGTACGCGGAGAACAAGCCGGTCACTCAACAAGTACTAATGCATGCGAATATTCCGCCAGCCTTTTCTCATGACTTATCAAGAATGACTATCTGGGCTTATGAGCTAGATAAGATACAATGCGTGGCAGAATATGATGGCTTAAAAGGTCGCCATGGAGATGCCAATGCTCCCATCACGCGCTATGATGGCACCGTTATGGCCTTTTCTGCACTTCTCCGAACAGTTTGTGGCGGTCAACTTTCGGAAAGCATTTGGGCCTCCCTTGACACTATCACATTTCGCGCCGCTTTGCGTAGGATCTTACGAGACCAAGTTTTGGAACAAACAGCAGCATCTTACTCGGAAGCGGATAAATACATCAGGGCTTGGTTCCATAATAACAGTCGCTTCAAAGTCGGGAACATTACTATTGGGGAACTTGTGTCACAACTGCCCTCCACGCAATCAGAATCGGATAAGGCTCCCCGCGACATCTATGAATCTATGCAAGCCTTCAAAGAAAGTTTCATCAAAGTGACTCGGGGGCGGCTTTTATTCACAACCGCGACTGGCTATCTCGGTATTTCTCGACAGACTGTAATGCCCGGAGACGTTGCTTTTCTTGTACCCGACTGCTCTGCGCCGTTGATTGTGAGACAGAATGGTCAGATGTTCAAACTTGTTGGCGACTCATACATTCATTCAAACAAAGGGGAGCCCTCGGTGTATGGTCATTGGGATGAGCCAAAGTCTGCTGGCAAATTCACCGAGCTGAAAAGACTAGTAGTAAACTAAACTTGAGAACACAATTATTTAAAACCTAGCAATGGTTAATTAATATTATACTTATCTTAGGAGTGTATTTTATATGAAATATATTATTTTAATATATAACTTTGAGTTAAAGAATTAAAAAGGTAAAGGTTAATTTTAGAAGCTTCAAAGTACTCAAATTATCTAAATATTAAAGATTAATACTTATACTCAAACACGCTACAAGACATAACCTACATTCAACTTGTTTTCCCCCATCTTGATTGCATTTAGTCTACTTGCTGGAGGATTTTGGCTTCCAGAGAACCCAAGCGAAAGTGATACACAGCTTGAGGAACGCAGCAATCCAGAGAGCTCCAGCAAACCCAACCCAAGACTTGGACAGAAAACCACCGGAAACAGCACCAGCGAAGAGAAGCACAGCTCCAGTAGCTCTTCGGTTTCGATCGGCGTTGTCGTTGATGGGAGCAGTGAAAAGCTTTGCATCGCTCATCATGTCACAGTACAAACTTGTCAGGACAATAGTCGGCATGGCGTTGTACTTGAGGACACGGCTGGCTACAATCTGGCCTGCGCTCTGGAAAGCGAGGATGATGATGGCGGCGTAGTCAGTTGCTGGGAATGAGTCCTGGACTCTCTCGATAATCCAGCCATTCTCGTGCACAGTTTCTCGACCGTGGGGATGGTTATGGACAGCGCCGGTCGTAGCGAGGATAGCGACAAGACCAGTGAGAAGAGCTTGGATGAGGAATGACGTGATGAGAACCCAACGCTTCTGAGGTCCGAAGAATCGGTGGAAGCTGGAGAAGAAGAGAGCTCCAATGGCGAAGCAGACGATAGCGAGAAAACAGCGAGACCATGCTTTTCCAGGTAGGTTCTCAGGTTGATGACTGACGCCTAGGCCAACGAAGATTGTGTTTCCTGTAAGATGTGAGTTCGAGGTTTGAGATATCAATTGAGGAATATGAACTGACCTGTTTGCATACTGACGAAACAGCCATACATGTTGAACGCAGCGCTATCAACGAGACCAGCCACGAAGAAGCAAATGAGCAGCAGAATATCACCCCATCGCGTATCAATCTCCGTCGTGAATCTGCTGGCCACAGGGCTCTTTGTCTCTCCCTTTGGCCCAGCTTCGGGGTTATCGCTACCAGAGTCGGGCATCTTGACCGAGATTCGGAGGTTTTGCCGAAGTGTCTTTTTTTTCGTGCTTGCGGTTCAATTCCCAACGTCGACCGTTCTGATGCAACGGTGAGAACGAGGTTCTGAGTTATGACGTCTTTGACAGATTGAAAATATTTTCTTAGTCGACGCCTCGAAAGTTATTTTAAAGGGAGAGAAGAAAAAAAAGAGTCACTCCTTTAATCGGGATGACGTGCTGGGTGGGCCCACTATTATTCGGAGCGAAAATTGTCTGGGCTGAGTGAGAAAGAAATTGGGATCCGGCGACTTCGGCTCTGAATTGCTTCGCCAAGGAGAGTGCACAGACGATGCGTACGTGGACTAGTCTGGGCAAAAAATTGTTAATGCATTCTGTCTTAGTGGATAAGTCGAATTAGATGTCTCAAGATCGCTAAGTAGATATTAAGAATGCAGCCTTTTTTCTTTAAATTGACCGCTACAATGAAGTGTAATCATACCATCAAACGTCCAAGAGAAAAGATATGCCAAGGTGCACTGCCTCGGATCACTGGGACGCCTTCTATTGACAAAACATTACCAAGAATCGCGTATTGCCAAGCCGGCACTTAGCTTCCCATACCGAGACCACTTTTTCTGGGCATTGAAACACCGCATATTCCGCCAAAAAGGGGGGGCTTCAAGCAAACTCACGGGTTTCTAACCAAGCCCAGTCTGTCATTGCCATATTATGTAACTGAATTTCAAAAGTGTATTGCTAAAAGAGTAATGTGAGCGATCTTCAACAGCTCAACTGAGCAAGAGGATAGCTAAATGCGGGTTTATCACAGATTCAGATAGAAAGATGCTCCACGAGACCTTTTGGAATCCCAATTGATCACTCTGTTTCTATCACAGCCACAGAATATCAATCGAGTATCTACTTACCCTGTACGACTGTCGTGGCGTTTTGTCTTTTCAACAACATCATTGCAATTATTAGCTGTGTCAAGCGATAACGCCGATTAGAATCAGACAGAAACCCTGAGTCATAGCAATAATTCTTATCATGCTTGAAACTGGTTTAAAGGCTACCAGTCAATTTCCATAACGAAGAAATTTGTGGACTGACATCTGGTCAGTCCAAGCCACATGTGGCGCAGCACCCAGCATAAATGTTTTATGCAGGTAAAATTGAGAGGCGGATTTTCTTCCTCTGAGCACCAACTCATAGCTTTCACATCATGTCGAACCCTGCAAACTCACAACCCGATAGCTTAATACAAGCAGAAAAATGCAAAGAGTACTGGGAATCCGTTGAATCCGACAATAATGGAATGCTTGGCGGTGTTTTATCCGTCATGCCCTCCGTTTCCCGCATCGATCTCCAAGGCTCGCGAACCTTCCTTGCCAGATTAGGAATAGGAATCAAGAGTGGCAGACAGAGAATACCGAGAGTTCTTGAGGGTGGAGCGGGGTGAGTTTCTGCGAGATAGCTGTAGATCCAAATTACTGATGGTGACTTCTCTAGAATTGGCAGGATAACGGAGGGCCTTCTTTTGAAGATTGCAGATCAGGTCGATGTCGTTGAGCCCGTGGCCAAATTCACAGAAACCCTACGCGGCAAGCCCGGCGTAGGAGAAATCCACAACGTCGGTCTTGAGAAATGGGAGCCTAGCGAAGGAGCTGTCTACGATCTTATCTGGATCCAATGGTGCATAGGCCATCTCAACGACGAGGAGCTGCTGCAGTTCTTGGAGAGGTGCAAATCCGTGCTGGAAAAGAAGCATGGGCTTATCGTGTTTAAGGAAAATTTGAGCACATGGGGGCAGGATAAGTTTGATGAGCTTGATGGCAGCGTTACAAGGTGAGAAATTCAGCTGGTTTTTGGGACTTGATGACTGATGAGTGAACAGGGAGGATGAGAAGTTCCAGCAGCTTTTCAAAAGAGCGGGGCTGAAGTTGGTGAGATCAGATATGCAGCACGGATTTCCGGTTGTCAAGAACCGTCAACTACTCCCGTTGAAGATGTATGCTCTTCGACCAGAGCAATAAACAACACCACGGTTTTCTCTCATTTGCATCTAGTTCAGCAAGTAAAGTCAGTGCACAATGCCACTTCTATATTCGTCAGTATGTCACGTATCTCGATGCCACAAAATTATGCCAAGCCAACAACTTAGACGCGCGAGCCGCCATCTTGGTCCGGTGATTGGCTGCTGAAGAAGCGTACCCAACCAACAACTTATCGAACAGACGATCGAAGAGATCTTCCTTGTCCAATTGGCTTCAGTGCATACATCATAAGAGGCAATAAATGTTTAGGAAAGTCTGCCTCCACTTCAGACCGGATAACCATCAATCCAGCTTTGCGAAAAATAGCTCTGAAGCCTTCATCTGTTCTAGTCAAACGATCAGCATGAACCTTAAGGTTAGTTCGCGACTTGTAAGCATACCGTGTTACCGAGCTGTCGACCTCGTCGTACGTACACACCCCACAATCACTCAAGTTCTCCTTCAGAACAATGATCCCATCGGCACTCAATGAAGTAGCGCAGCGCTGGAGGTATTTGACGAGGAGAAGATCGGGTATTTGACCCGCACACCATTGCGTCCAGATCAAATCATACTTCAAGTCTTGCGGGTGCCACTCCTGCAAGCCAATGTTGTGAATCTGGCCTACACCGGGAGTATCTACCAAACCAGCGGTGAACTTAGCAACGGGTTCAATGATATCCACCGTCTCAGCGACATCGAGCAGCAAGCCTTTAGTGATTCTACCAATTCTACGTAAAACAGTCAGCTAAATGTAAAGGTGTATATCTAAATGTTTACGAACCCAGCTCCGCCTTCTAGCGCTCTCGGAATCCGGGGCTTGCCAATCCCCAGCTTAGCTAGGAATGAGCGCGAGCCCTGTAAGTCGATCCTCGAGACGGAGGGAAAACCGCCCAGCATGCCGTCGACGCTAGCGGCGACATTTTGCCAGTAGTTCATCGCCTCATCCGTTGATATCAATGAATCGGGAAGTGGATGTTGGACCATGTTGAATGATGTTGTCTGGAGTCGAAAAAGATTACAGTATTTCGAGGGAGGTTTTTCTCGTATCCGGTAGAACCGGGTCAAAAATAGCAGAGGTCTAAAATGCCTGAGGCAGGGGTGACTAAATACACTCCACTTGGGTAGAAGCGAGGTCTAGATTTTGGTCTTAACTCACCGACAGATGGGGACTGAGAAATACCTCGCTCTCACACCATGCACCTTAATAGAATGCAGTATCGTTGGGTGCTAATATGAGACGACACATAGAACTTAGGAGGGATGTTCAAATCACCGAGGTCTACTCCGTATTCCATCGAACGTATGACTTGATAAAATTCTTCTCAAGGTGTAACGTGATCCCATACCCCTGTCACGAACACCAGCTAGGGTGAAGTTTAAACCAGATATAACGCCATTGCTGGAAATATTGGTTTTGAATGCTTAAGTATGAGTCTGGAATCTTTGCGAGCTGATACCAGCTTCTAATACCGATATTTAAATAGCATGCTGGCTCACACTGGGGAGTATGAGTATCTTGTAAGCAACGTTTAATGACAGGCCTATATTTCACAACCCTATGCGTATATTGCCTTCTAAAAGCTAAAGTTAAATGGGATTTTTCAGTGTGTTGGCTTGATATGCTTCGTGGAGGCGTCATAAGCTTTAGGCATCAATCAATATTTCACAACCCCAGGTGATGATCATTTCCCCAGAGAATCTGGGAAAAGTGAATGTTTAGCTGAAGTACCTAAAGAAGAATCTCTGATAGTAACGTTCAATCATTCAATTCATTATTGTAAAACGTTGTAGATTAATTATCCCGTCGTGCTCAGGCCTCGGGCTTTTGGCCATAAACAACATGTCTAGGACCTGTTAGTACTCCACGCTTCAAAGACTTGAGGATGACTTACATAGGCCACCAAGCATGGATGCGTCTGTCTTTCATATCCGCCCTAACTTTTGCCAAAAACACCTCTACCTCCTCAGGACTCCAGCCCAGTCCTTTCGTGAAGAGCACCATAGAAAGACCTGACAGCTCACCAGCGATGTTATGCTTACACCAAAATCCTAAACCGTCAGCTTAACTCCCCATAGTAACAAACAACATACCAAGTTCCTTGTAATAAGGATCAGCAGGCCATCTATTAGTCGGCCACTTGTACACCACCTCGGTAACATTCACAAACCCCGCATCAATCATCTGCTGCTTGTAGAATTTCGCACTCTCCGCCGTGCGACCGAATTTATTCGTCGCTTCGATCATGAAACTAGACCACTGCTCGATGTAAGAGTCCTTTTTGAGGGTGCCGTCGTCGCATTGGGCAGGGAATGTTATGTCTTGGCATTCAACCCACCCGCCGGGACTGAGCGCGTTGAAAGATTGGGCGAAGAATTTGGGAAAGTTGCCGATTGAGCCGGTCATCATGCGGGCGAAGATGAAGTCGAAGTTGTAGGAGAATGTCCATTCGTCTTCGAGGTCGTCGACTTGGAACTGGAGATTTGTGGGGAGGCTGTAATTGTCAGTGAGAATGAGCTGAAATTTTCAAGTTGGAGGGCGTACAAATTTGGTTGGATGGGGCTGAGATCAATGCCGATGACCTGGAAGTATTAGTACGATGTGGTGAGTGAGTTGAGTGAGGTGTTGTACCTCAGTTTCGGGGTGAGCGTCAGCAAAGTCAATTGCCCAGACGCCAGTACCGGTTCCTGCATCAAGGGCGCGGCTCAAATGCTTGGAATCTCCAATCGGACTAAGATAAAGCTTCCCGCCAAGAGTGAGGGTGAACAAATGATGTTGGAGATCTATGTAGCCCTGTTAGTCCATGTTGGTCAATACCCGTATAAACTCACTCACCTAAACGTTCTTGCTCAGACTGATGAAGCGCAGTGTTAGTGATGAATTGACGAGACATGTGGCTTCATACCGAATCGTTGGGGAGTACATAATTGACTGTAAAAATCAGCGACATACATGTTTGAAAAGAGTGAGATTAACGTACTGGACTCTCTGAAAGCGTGGTATGTTCTTCCATTCTCGGTGCGATAGGCCATGATGCTTGAATTGATCGACGCTGTACTGCTCGCAGCATCCTCCTACATTCGTCAGTTAGTCCAGTCCTCCAATAATCCCATAGTGCATACCCCGATCGCTGAATCGTCATCGGGAAAATCATGCTCGCTCTATAAATCATTAATTCAATTCCCTTCAGTAAGCTTTGAAGCGAACCTCGGCCTGCAGCGCGCTCTCATCAGTCGTGGGAGCCTGTCTATCTCCCTCAGTCATGGTAGTAGTCACAGCAGTCTTGAGATCCATAACGTCATCACCCGCCTGCTTCTCAGCCTGTGTATCGGCCGTCATCGTTCTCATGTGTTGAAGTGCGACGTTGCGCTGTATGCTGTGAAGCGGCAAAAAGACGTTCAAGGTGAACAAGAAAAGCACATGATTCCCCCCTCCATCTGAATAGGTAAGCAAGATAACGTGCCGAACCGCGCCTCGTTACTGGGATAAAACGTTGCGGGCGAAGAGACAACTAAGCACAACTGACGTGGCTTGTGGCTGGCATGTTAAAACAGTCACTTTCTCAACTGACTTCCTTTTCAAGGCAATACTCAACCTCGATTCTCGGATCATCAACCCTAAAATGATGCCCTCTCTCCGATCCCAGCGATTGTTTCCCGGGTTCCGCGGTCGATGGCGTGTAAACTAGAGCGATAGAGGATGGTTTTAGCGGTCTAGAGGGTCTAGCGCTGAGTTTAGTCCACTAAAGATTATGTGGAGGGGCTGGAACCCAAGAGAGCTTCGTTTGCATTCGCTGTCTTGCCGAGGGCTTGGAACATCAATGATCCTCCTTGGCCTGTAGAATTGTTTCTTTTTGTAAAGCCAAGTCCCCACGGGTTCGGCCCGTTGGTCTCTAATCGTAAAGTATTCCCGGAAACCAACACCTTCAACGGTTGGTGATATAAGCACCGGTAATTGTTGAAGATTATTCTGGGCATCGCCATCATGGCTGCAGCTTTTTTTCTTGGCCATTTGCGCGAAATCGCTGGTGATGTTCGTCCATCAATTGCAATCGCAGGACTCGTGGTAGTGTTCCTGGCACTCTGGTCTGCCCTCTCAACTTGGCGGCAGTACAACCGCCTGCGCGAATTTAAAGGCCCTCGCCTAGCAGCCCTCTCGAAATGGTGGTTAATTAAGAAAGTCGGCGGTGGAAGAGCTTACCTCGACTTTTGGGAGGTCACTAAACAATACGGTAAATTATCTAGTAATCGCATCACATCCCAAGCTTACAATTTCTACAGGCTCAATCGCCCGAGTCGGACCAAACGATCTTCTGACCGACGACCCAGAACTAATGCGGCACATCCTCAACGTAAGAACCGAGTATCGGCGATCAGATTGGTACGACGGCATGCGCTTCGACCCTGGCAACAACAACATTCTCTCATGGCGCGACGAAGACGAGCATTTCAAGCTGCGCTCTAAAATGTCAGCTGGCTACGGCGGCCGCGAAGTGGAGAATCTCGAACCAAAGATTGACAAGAACATACTCACATTCATGGCGTTATTGGGAAAATACGCGGATGAGAAAAGGGCTGTTGATTTTGGTCGGCGCGCGCAGTTTTTTACTCTAGATGTCATTTCGGACTTGGCGTTTGGTGAACCGTTTGGGTTTCTGGAGACGGACTCTGACGTGTACAAGTATATCCAGATCACGGAGGAGACGCTACCAGCTGTGATGGTGACAACTGTTGTTCCGTGGCTAGTCAAGGTCTTGAGTTCGCCATTATTCAAAAGCCTTTTGCCGTCGGAGAAGGATAGGCTTGGGTTTGGGAAGCTGATGGGGTGAGTATGATTGTGTTTGACTGAGGTAGATGTGAAAGTGCTGACAGTTTGAAGAATTGCAAAACAGGTCACGGCTGAGCGATTTGGACCCGATAAAAAGGTTCAGAAGGATATGCTTGGGTCTTTTGTTGCTCATGGCCTTACACAAAAAGAAGCAGAGTCCGAGATTCTGTTACAAATGTAAGTCCCAGGCCTCAATTGGTGTCGTGGCTAATGGTTGCAGTGTCGCGGGCTCGGATACAACAGCTACAGCCATTCGCTCAACCATGCTTCACATCATCACAAACCCCCTCGTATACAACAACCTGCGCACCGAAATCTCAAATACGCACTTCTCAGAACCCATCATCCCCGACTCAATCGGCCGTGATCTCCCCTACCTCCAAGCCGTCATAAAAGAAGGTCTCCGCATATTCCCCCCCGTCGCAGGTCTAATGTCCAAACAAGTCCCTCCACAAGGCGACACCTGGAAAGGAAAGTTCATTCCCGGCGGTACCAAAATCGGATACTGCGCGTGGGGAATCTTTCGCCGTGAGGATATCTGGGGTTCTGATGCGGGAGAGTTTAGGCCAGAGAGATGGTTGGAGAGTGAGGGTGAGAAGTTGACGGAGATGGAGAATGCGCTGGAGTTGATCTTTAGTTATGGACGATGGCAGTGTTTGGGGAGGCCGGTTGCTTTGATGGAGTTGAATAAGGTCTATGTTGAGGTAAGTGGTATGTCGTTTGAGAGGGTTGAAGCTAATTGTGTATAGTTGCTGAGACGGTTTGACTTTACGATTTGTGATCCCACCAAGCCTTGGACTGTGTTTAACTGTGGTATTTTCTCACAGTCTGAACTCATGGTTCGCGTTCATCGCAGAGATTGAATTGTCAAGGGTCTCCTGATTACGGCTACGGAGACATGCACAATGGACGGACTCGCTGGATTCCCGTATGCACCATGATAGTTTGCTTCCAATTGCGTTTGCTCAGATCACTGTGTTTGTAGCTGGATACCTCCAAAATACGTAAACAATACCAATGGTTCTGTGTAATCCGGAACAACCTCAGCCATCACCTTGCTTGATTTGTTCTCCAATAACTACCTATCTAGGTGCACATGCAGTCGGATGGTTTTTGGGCAGTGTACGGATAGCCGTAGCGAGATGCAGCGGGCAGGATGTGGCAGGTGAAACATGCAACGGGAGGAATTAAGCATAGGTACCTTGAGCGAGACAATAGCAGAAGCGGGACTAATCGGGCTAGCACCTGTCTAGGTGTTGTAGACAGTAACACAGCAGCCCGGAAAGTGGTGTTTCCGAGTACCGCTGTCACTTCACTGACGTTTTAGCTGTAACCTCCCATGGCAAATTGACTCCACTATCCCCGTTTGTGCAACGCTCAAAACCAAGCATTCAGCTTGCAGTTACGGGCACTGTTTGTCGGTGCGGGCAGCTGCTGTTTGCTAGAAGTCGCGGTCTTGCAATGCACCTGCCCGGGAACGTGCGAGATTTCATGACAAACAAAGATTGTTGCCTTGCCGCCCGAAAACCAGCGCTCCTTCCTGTCCAACTCCAGTCCGTGGCTTTCCTTATCTTCACCATCCCCGTCCCCTCCTCGCCCTTTGCTCTCGCAACCTCCCCGTCCTCATCTATTTTCATCACCAAGGATTTCCTACCTTATCCTTTCACTCCTACGATCGCTCTTTGCCTTCAGTCACCAACATCGTTCACACAATCACACTACCGCCGTGATGGATCTCGTTGACGGTTCGTTTGACTCGACTTTGGTCAAATGGGTCAAAACTACCGAAGCGGCCTTGGCCGAGGCTCAGAAGAAGAAAGGCCAGCTTGTTACTGATCATCCTGCCAAGGATACTGTTAACAAAACCTTTATGATCCGAGCACTTGGCAAGGCCATGATCACGCCCGGCTTATCCCCTGCTGGCGCATTCATCCGAATGGCCTGCGGAAGCGACTACCCTTTCCCAAACTCCAAGCTTCTTGAAGAACATATGATGACTCTCCCCGTCACCACTGTCGAAGCGCCTTATCCACCCTGCACTATCCCCGAGAAGCACCTCAAGCCGATTAGCATCTCCGACATGCGTCTCGAAACCCACCATTGGGGATCAAAGGTTCTCCTCCACACATTGTCGTCTGCCGACCGTCATGAGGCTATCATGTCCATTGTTGAGGATCAGGCGGGTACAGCTGTCTTGCTCAAGCTGTATCACCAGCCCTTGGAGAAGGAAATCTCCTGCAACTGGACAATGTTGGACCATCGTGTGTGCATCGTCAAGAACCCTTTCTTTCAGCGGGTTAATGACACCATCTCCCCGAATTTCGCTCAGGCCCCCCAGCCTTACTACTCGCTGAGAGTCGACCACCCGGGCGACATTACTCCCCTGCGCCATGGCGATGGCCGAATCCCCGAGGCATGGAAAGTTGACCCATGCCGCGACGACAAGACCAGTCATGGCTACCGCGATCACGGCAACAAGGCCTTTCGCAAGAAGAATTGGGTAGAAGCTCATCACTCGTCAGTCGCCCATCCTCCTTCAACTCACTGATAGCTAACATTGTGAACTGCAGGTACTCCGAAGCCCTCGGTGTCGCCGAGACTTCCCAAGACAAGCAGCTGGCCCACCTCAACCGCTCCCTCACCAACCTCAAGCTTGGTCGACCTGCCGAAGCACTGCTAGATGCCACCCAAGCTTATGACCCCGAGGCGCCTACCGAGAAGGCTTTGTTCCGTCAGGCCACCGCCCTCTACAAACTGAACCGGTTCGAGGAATGCGAAGCCATGCTCATCGACCTCCTGGACAAGTTTCCTGACAGCAAGACGGCCGAGACAACTCTTCTTTCTGTCAAGACACGACTGACAGAGAAGCACACGGGTAAATACAACTTCAAGAAGATGTATGAGACAGCCAAGGCAGCCAAGGGAGCACCCTTGATTGATTGCGCCACCTACTCGAAGCCTGTTGAGATTCGGGAGTCGCCTGGTCGCGGTCGCGGTCTGTTCACCACCAAGGCTGTCAAGGCGGGCGACTTACTCCTCGTTGAGAAGGCCTTTGAGTACTCATTCATCGACGAGACCCGAGTTATGGACCAATGTACCCACATGGTCAACTTCAACACCAAGCGCCTGACGTCTGGTGCATCGGCGAATCTCTGGCCCAAGGTTGTTCAGAAGTTGTACCATGATCCGGAAGCTCTCCTTGCCTTTAACGAGCTACACCATGGGAAGTACAAACCGGTAACAGCTACCGAGGCGGATGGACGTCCTGTTGTTGATGCGTAAGTTGACTTGCCCCTGGTTCCCGATGGAACACTTGTTGATCTGGTGCCGCAGCTTCCTTGTCGAGAAGATTCTTTCTCTCAATTCATTCGGTGCCCCACGATCCACTCGCGACTTCTGTGGCAACAACGTCTGGAGCGGCAACCCAGCCCCCGAAGCCTGTGCCTCCACCCGTGAGAGACCTCTCTTCACCTCCGTCGGTGTCTGGCTTCTCGCCGCTTACATGAACCACTCCTGTGTCGGTAATTGCCGCCGCGCATTCATCGGTGACATGATCATCGTCCGCGCGGCGCGAGATATCCCCGCCGACACCGAGTTGGTATTTCCTTACCGTCCAACCACGGACTCGGAGTCCTACCAGGATGTTCAGAAGGGCTTGGCCAAATGGGGATTCAAATGTGATTGCGAACTGTGCAAGGACCGGCTCAAGACCACCGAGGCTGTTCGCGTTCAGCGTAAAGAGCTCAGCGAAGAGTTTAACAAGCAGCTGCCTTCCGATCAAGAATTCGACCTTGACAAGGCCACTAAGCTTCTGCGTGTTGTCGAGAAGACCTACAGTGGCAAACCCGCCAAGCAGATTCGCTGGTGCATCGCTAACCTTTATGCCTACGTCGGAATTCGCTGCCGTCAGGATGGAGATTTTGTCGGGGCTGCTGAAATGCTCATCAAGGGTCTTGAGACCATGGGTTTTGTCATTCTCGCAACTCCGCCAGATAACGGTAGTGCCCAGGCTCGTTTTGAAGTCAAGCAGTGGGGAATGATGGAACATCACATCCCGTGGCTCTTCTTCCAGTTGATTGAGTGCTACGACGCGATCAACCCGCACTTGGTGCCTGTCGCTGAGCATTATGCTCAGGTAGCGTACTCGATCATTGTTGGTGAGGGGGAATCGACGTGGGATGTCATGCCTGCTACTGGCAACAAGGCGGAGCGAACCTGATATTGGAATACTCTGTCGTGAAGATTGTGTTGATGAACAACAGGCAAATGCTGCTAGATAGCTATGATCAAGACTCTTACCATGGTAGATGGAAGTGGGCACATTTACCCGGATGTAGTAGTGCCATGAATTGAACCATGTCCCAGAAATTTGTCCTCTCACCGTGAAGTCTAATCAAGTGCCGCGCGCATCGTTCTAGGAGGCTCTCGCCTTTGTCAGCGCACCACTGACTGTTTCTGGGTAGAGTCAGAGGTATTCCTCGGTAGCTAGCACTTATCGGTGAATCAATCTGCTCATACCAGTACACACTGAGCATTCACGCATGGTTTTGCTAGCGCGAGTTATCTTCCAGTTCCCACTGCCAATGGCCACAGAGGGCACGATAACGTCCGGCGGTAGGTCAAATCTGGTGACAAGATAGTCCTAGATGCTACAGCGAGCCATGATCCCGACCGTCCTGTCAACAACTCTCAACCAGGATTCTAGTGGTACCAGAACCTTGACCCGACTCTCAAATAACCCCCGTAAGCCGTGGCACACTGCGCCATGAAGCCTTTTATTTGACCAACGCCATCCGGGACTCGAACTGTTTTTTCTCTCCTGGAGCTACCTGGGTGCGCTTCGAATCGTCCACAAAGAGCTCAACAACAGGCTGGATGCCCTTACGTGCCGACGCGGATAAGGGGACCTCAACCTGTCTCTCAACGACAGTGTAATTTGTAGGAGTCGGTGGAGTGACATTGTTCTCAACCCACACCATCAGATCGCGTAGGTGCTGCTGGCAAAGACCGGTGGAATCGACTACTTGACTCGTGTACGGAGCTTCGATATTTCCCATGACCTGGTCTGCATTATTGCTGTAGTACAGACGATAGTGGTCTTCAAGGCTACCTTTGCCTTTACGGAACTGGTCCTTGTACCAATTTGAGTTGAGTTCTTTACAGTAAGACAAACGAGCTAACGACAAAGTATTGAGGAAGTTGAGCGTCGTCAAGGACCTGTCTGACTTATGGACATGGCATCCCGGGGAAAAGAACTGTCTACTACATTTTGTCACAAACTGTGGCGAGAGCTTAAGTAAGTACCCCAAAAAATCATTTTTATTTCATCTTTCCTACAATAAACAAATAATCCCAAAACCCCAATCACACAATCCAAAACAAAAACAAGAAATCAATCGCAAATACAAGAGTTTACTCAGCAGCGATAGCGCCGTCAATGCACTTAGTACCCTCAGCAACGGTGGAGACAAAAGCCCAGCCTCCGTTGCAGATACCCCAAGTAGTCTCGGAGAAACAGTGCATCATGCCCGACTTGACATCAGAGGGACAGGCCTGGAACTCACCAGACCAAGCGGGAGCGCCAGCTTCAGGCTTGGCTGAGTCGACGGGGGCGGGGGCATCGGTGGGTTGAGCGGGAGTGCTGGGCATGGTGACCATGCTAGAGGGAGAAGCAGGGGCTGAAGGCTGGACGGGGGCAGAGGGCTGTTCGGGAGCGGGTGCAGGAACACTAGGCTGAATAGGAGCCGAAGGGGCAGCGGGAGCACCCTCTACAGGAGCAGAAGGCTGTTCAGGAGCAGGAGAACCAGACTCAGCAGGCTTCTCGGGCTCAGGAGCAGCAGCATCATCCTTAAAGTTGGGCTCGACACCCTTGGCACAAGTACCCTCACTCCCAGGCGTGCCCTGCTCGTAAATCTTACCGAAATCACCAGGCTCAGGGAAGTTGATGACACTTCCACTGGCCCCGGTAGTACACTCCCCAGGAATGTTGGCGCGGAAAATAGCAGGCAGCGTATCAACATAGCTACTATCATCCTTCCCGCCTACGACCTCAATAGGAGAGCAGACCATGTACATCTCGCGATTACCAATCTTGTTAAACCAAGTCCAAGCAAACGTCGCCGGTCCATTCTGCATATCCTTCGGAATAGGAATGTTGAACTGCTTAGTACACTCCTTACCCGTATCATTCCCACACTCCTTACCGTTCTCCCGCCCATGCGGATCCGTACCAGTAGTAGCAATATTACCCTCCGCCTCAGCAGGACAACCGCCAATGATGCTGTAGATGGTATGCCACTTCTTAGGATCCTTGGGGGGTTCTTTTCCGTAGGCGACGCTGAACTGGCATGATCCGCCGCCGTGAACGGCGCTGCCCCAGAACTTGACGAGCTGGGTCTTGCCGGCTGTTACCTTTGTGACTTGCTCGGGGTGCTGGGTGCGGCCTTGGCAGGGGAAGGGGAGGTCTGCGCTGAGGGGCCAGGTTTGGTAGAGGGGTTCTGTGTCGAGGTTGAAGGGGTGGGGTTCGACCATGATGACGTGGGAGGAGACGTGGGTAGCTGCGAGGGCTAGGACGCTGAGAGTTGAGAAGAGAGAAGGCATTTTGGTGGTTGTGGATGATACTTCTCTGGTAGAATGTTGTGTTGTGTGTTGATTGTTAAGTTGTGAAAGTTGGTTGTTGTTGTGATGCAAGATGCAAGAGTGTTTGATGGATGAGAAGAAGTGAGATGATATTTGGTGGTCATTTCAGTTTATTATATACGACAATCTGCCAGTCACATATTTCAGTGTTCTTGGCAACAAAGAATAGTAGCAAGTCACCGAACAAAATGGTTGTTGCCAATAGAACAGCAAACGTACTGTCATCAATACTCGAAACAAGGACAAAGAACAACCATCCCACATTGAATGTTCACTATTCACCAAACAGCCTTGAAGTTCACCAGTTTATGACCAATGTGGTGACAGGAAACAAATATGTAAAGCAATAAGCGACCATGGGCTTCGAGAGTATTAAGATACCTCAGAGAACATTATGATGAGCTTGGTATGTTCCTTAATTCAATCACAATTTATACCTGACGTTAAGTCTTCACCTTTTCAAGCGTCCGCAGGGTCTCAAATGATCCAAGATTCTTGTGCTATCACAGTTACACAACTCGACCAGCACTCTGAGAATCTTCACTTCTTGTTCATCACGCATTTCTACAAGCTCTGTTCGTCAAGGGAAGACTACTCTGAGGAAGGCTTTCGGGACACCAAGCCTCGGCGCCGAAATTCTGGACGTCAACCCTAAGAGATGAAAAACTTGGGTACTTTAATAAAGTCTTAAGGCCCTTTTGATGAGTTTAGTATAAACTTAGGGTGAGTTTATAACTTTAGATGAGTTTATTACATGACATGCTACAGTCCAGAGGCTTCGTTCTCGCTGTCCTCGCCCTCGCTTCCACTCTCCACATCGCTTGCGCCGCCCCCCTCTTCATCACTCTGAAAGTCCCACGGGTACTCATGGTACCGCCTCCAAAATGAGAAAAACATAAACTCCCAATGGCGAACCATTCCTGGGTCTCCGAGATCCAGTGTCCTGTTCTTTCCGCAGCCTTCACTGGGCGCATCGACATAAGCACCGGTAACCTGCCCGTCATAAAGGTTCAGAGCCTTTGCATCTTGCATACGGCGGATATCGCGCATGACATCCTCCCAAATGTCTTCGGATTTATCCGGATCAATGCAGCAATACTGAACGGTGAGAAACTCGAGGGTCGAGGCGTGGCGCCGAATGAACCTGACGAGTTTCTGAGGGTCTACCTCACCGCAGCTGAACTCAACGCGCTGAAGTCGGCGAAAGGTGACGTCGTCCGGAACTGCAGAGAACACTTTCATGCCGTGAGGCTCTAGAAGAAGATCTTCCAGTTGGGGCATAGAGGCAAGAAGCCGAGCGATGTTTCCCTGATCCATCGACTTCCCGCCGATAAATGCACCATCAAATGCATCACGATAGTCGCTTAGGACGAGGTGAAATTTGGTCATGCAGTTGCTGGAGAAAGAAGAGATGAGTTTTGGAGGGAATGGCGACTCGTGGCTGTCGAAAAGAAGAATTGGGAGGCCGGGCTGATGTAATGACGTATCTCCTACCTCCAAAGAGGCATCTATTCTGAATTCAGTGAGGCGGATGCGAATGCTTGGGTCCCCGAGGACTTCAAGGGCGATGAATATAGCACGGGCCTCTCGGCCAACCACGCGGCAAAAGCACTCCTCGGCAAACCAGTTTTGGCTCGCGAGATCTCCTGTCTGAAGCCTTGTCAGGGTTGTATTGGCACAAGGGAGATGGCTAAATGCCCCTTTGACTTACGGTGGATTGAGTATCTGCTAGATCACGCCTCTCTTGCTCATCGGCGGTGGGCGGCACCCCATACTCTTTGATGTATTTCTCTAACTCGTCGTTGAAAAAGTCGAGTTGCATTACTTCGGCTCTGGAACCAGGCTCGTGCCATGGCGCTATCCAGTCACACCTGGGCGGGAAAGGAGGTCGCTCCTGCTTGGTTACCCCAAAACGCCTCCACATTTTGACGACTGGGCTGCTCGATTCTTCACTCTGTGCGCCTGAGTAGATTTCCGAGCAATCATCGGCAGTGCGGTTGCTGATGACGAGACTTCGCAGTGACTTGAAAAGAGGCAGAGCCTGTCTGAGGGCAATGAGGTCGGCATGACTTTGGCGGTTCTCATGGTGGCCTTGAAGGACAGACGTGAATAGATTGTGGAACTCTTTGTCTGGTTCATAGGACCAGATACGACCTGCCTCCTCGAACTTTTGGGGCCAGTGATACGCATTCTTCCGTTCGGGCCACATGTGTGAGTACGAGGCCATAGTTCTGTAAACCTCCCAGTCGGCGAGGCGAGGTGACAAGGTGGTGTCGTCAATCACAAGTTCTTTGACACCGCTGATGAGAAGCGGGTTGCTTGTGACAAGTCGGAACACGTCGAGATCGAGCTGGTGGCATGACAGGTAGAGTGCAGGGAAGAGGTAGGGCGAGGCGATGGCGTTCAGCTTGGTGCAGGTTGCACGGAGCGACTTAATGGTATTTCCGGCAAGGAGTTCAACCACGGCGACGTGTATCTCATCGGGCAATTTGAGAATATGGCAGGACTCCATGGTTGAGGATAGAGATTCGGATGATGTGGACGGGAAGATGAAATGAGTGAGTGCGAGAAGGTAACAGATTTGTTGTGTCTGCCTGGATGCCTGAGGGAAGTGCCCTTCACTGAGGTGAGGCTGGCACTGGCACTGGTAAGGTAGCGCCTTCCTGTTGTGTAACCTCAGGAGGATGATAAAGTGACATGAATGATTTGAACCTCAATGAACTTGGGGGCTTTTGGCTATGATCTAGTCTAAGCTTTAGATAATCTTGACAAACAATTCTAATTTACGACAACATTGTAGAATTTCATCTAAGCCTTAGGATTTCTACTTGAGCTTGTTGCTACGCAAACCAAATGATCATAACTGCCTACTAAAGCCAAGGCCCACCGCGCAAAGACTGTTCCCTCACGGATCAGGGCCGAAAGCGCCACTCAGCAGCATCTCATTCAGTTCCTCTTCCTGCGCATTCAGCCAGCGAACCCACTTCCCGTCGTCATAGTTCCAGATCTTCCCGAGACCCTCTAGTGTGTCATTGTTTCCGCAGCCGGCAATAGCTTTACCCTGGAACACGTTGTCAATGGAACCTTCTTCCAGCTGAAGGATGCCTTGGTCGTGAAACTTGGCCAGTTGATCGGTGACTTTCCACCATGACAGCTCTTTATCATACGGCCTGAGGCTGCAGTGCTCAATGATGAGGGTCTTCAACGTGCCGCCGTGACGTCGGACGAAGTCGAGGAGCGTCTTGGGGTTTAAGTGCCCGCAGCTGAATTGAACAAATCGCAGGCGAGGGAACGTCATATCGACAGGAAGGATGGAAAAGATCGGCATTCCATGAGGCTCCAGGAACAGTACCTCTAGCTGGGTCATGGACTCAAAGATACGGCGGACTTTGCCTTCCTCCACAATCGCCTCACCAATAGTACCGTCCGGAAAATTGCTGAGCGTGAGGTCGAACTTGGTGATGTTTGTTGCTGCAGAAAATCCGCTTCCAAGTCGTGCGGTGAATGGGGACTGTTGGTCGAGTAGAGTGATGGCTAAGCCGGGTTGATGGCCTTTGGACCATACGTTGTAAGTCGCATCAGCTCGGAATTCAGTCAATTGAGACTGAAGCTTGGGGTCTTCGAGGACGAGGAGTGCGAGAAACATCACCCGCGCCTCGCGCGCTAGTACGCGAAGTTCTGAGCTGGGAGCGTCAAATAGGAATTCGGCGCGGTCTTGTTTGAACGTTTCCTAGTCATCCAACTCTTCATCGCCCTGCGATACATCAGCAACAGTGGCAGAGGAACTCAAAGGCAGGCAGACTTACGTTGTTTTGCTGATCAACAAAGAGGTCATACGTAGACTGAACTGCAGCCATGTCTGAGACACCATTTTTCGTGATATCGAACACCAGTCGGTCATCGAGCCAGTCCATGGTGTTGACTGGTGTTCTGTCATGAAGGCCTTGGGTGGTTGGATGCCAATCGCATTTTGGCACCAAAGGCACAAACTCCTCCGTTTTAGAATCGAAGCGCCTCCACAACTTGGCCACGGGGCTTGATGAATCTGTGCTCTGCGCGCCGTCGGAGTAGTACTCGGTAGCCATGCGGTTAGAAACCACGAGGGCCTCAAGGCTCTTGAAACGGGGAAGTGCCCTCTTGAGCGCGTCAAAATCTGCGTGGGCTAGGCGGTTCTCATAATGACCTTGGACGATGCTGTTGGAAAGCTCCCAGGCGTCTTTGCTTGGCTTGACCTTCGAAGGCTGCCCGTTCATACAACGAGGCTCAAGGGTCTCACCTTCGCCAAGTCCCATGTGGTCGTGTCGATCATTTGGTTCCTGTGGAAAGGTGACCACCTTCTGATACGTAGCCCAGTCGCGGACCGACGGCGGAACAGTGGTGTCGTCGATAACCAGTTCGCGAACACCGCCGATGAGAAGGGGGTTCTTGGAGACCATGCGAAAGACATCGAGATCCAGCTGGTGACAGGAGATGTACAGGATCGGGAACAAATACGGGGATGCGATGCGGTTGAGTCTCTTGCAGGTCTCGCGGGCGACCTTGACGGTACTTCCTGGGAGGCGCTGGACAATATCATCGATGACCTCGTCCGGGCAGTCGAGCAAGCTGATCGGCGCCATGTTGTGTTGACGGACGGCGGGCGCTTGTGGGCGTAAAGTGTGAGACTGTTGTATGTGGTGGTTTGGAAAGACAGTTTCCGCAGTGAGGAGGTGGAGAAAGAAATCACGACGACAACGCGCGCGGCACGCACAGCTTTCGCGTCTGGTTGTGTAACCTCGAGTTGCAGGCCATAAAGTAGATACCTCTCGGTGCCTAATGAAGATTCTGAACTAGATGCTATAGTAACAATCTCTAATAAACTTGAAAGGCATGAGTTAACTAAGGTATGTAGAAGGAACGCATTTCTTCTCATTGATATTTGCAATTATATTATTAATAATACTATGATTTATACTGTGGTTATGGACTGGCCTATCTACCTATGTTAGCTGTTTCACATGAGAGTTTTGTACTAATAAAATTTCCTTATTGGCAACTCTAATTATAGGCCATAGCACTCAGGGTCGGGCTGTTGATGGTCAAAGTGGTAGATTAAATGTTCAATGATCCAGCCGCGATAATTACATCAAGACTAGAAAAGACCAAGTCTCGCAAACTGGTCCACAATGTCGCTAGAAAACCTGATTTGTTCATTCTTTTGACCAACTGACTTAGCATAGTAATCACAAGTGCCCTGCCTGCAAACATAATGCAATCTACCAGGACTCCCACTGTTCTGGCCGGTTACTTGAGCTTTGCTGGACTCGCTGCAGTAACATAGTGGGTTATCAGGGCTGTTGCCTCTTACGTCTGCGAAGCCCAAGAACTTTTGACAGCTTGTACATTTATGGTATGGCCGGCCTGCGTTACCGTTTCGATTCGATGATCGGGTGACTAGGCGTTGGCTGGACCTGTTGCAGACGAAACAGACTGGGGGACGTGAAGGCGCAGGAGCGAGAGGAATGTTGAAGTTGTTGAACGATGGAGCCGCCTGTGGGCCGAGTTAGTGGAGGTAGACCACTGAGAAAGCTGATGGGAGCTATCATACCATGATGGAAGTACAACTTCATATATCAGTAGGCTATGATGATCTGGTTGAAGCTGGAACGATGGGTTTATATGGACCGTTGGAGGCCGATCAGTCTCTATCAGGCTCTATCGCGAGCGGGGAATGTGACACAAGAATGCAGCAGTTGAGTGAAATGATTGGATGTATTGATGCAATACGAATGCAGGAGGCCGACCATCCCAAACCCCGCACATGGCGGAAACAAGAAGATCAACGAACATGGAAGAAGGAACGATAATTTCTTATCAGGGCCTACTCTGGCTATTTCCCGACTCAGCTTATAGCCACAATTTACTATTATATTTCTCTTTTTTTATCTTCTCAAGCTTTTGATACCCAACGTTATAGAGAAATATCCGTAGCATTCCCTCAGTTAAGAAGCTTCTCAGGGTAGAGTACTTGATTTCAATTGCCGCGATGCCATGTCTTGAATTGTGTAAATACGTGGCTAGGCATCCATCGAATGATCGAATGTGCTCGACACTAGCCGATTTTTTATTTTCAACCCTCCCCCTTGTAAGGCTACCCACATATGCAAGGAAGCCTACCAAAAGAGGCGAGAAAGCCTAACTGGGCTTCAAAGACTGAAAAGTAGAAGAAATTCATAAATGTATAAATGCAGCGCTTTCCTCGACTTTACCTTCCCGCTGGTTTCATCTCTTTATAACAACGCTTGCATTTTTAAGATTACCTAGTCTGCCAGTGACTATTACGACAAAACCTGCCATCAACATGGGTATCGGACCACCACGTTTAGACAAGTACACGAGAATTCTGTCTCGACTCTTTGAGTTCCTTGCCCTCTTCCATATTCTTAAAAGGGCCAACGGTCCCCATACCATCCCGCGACCTCCTACAGACCTGCAAGGCCTAAGGCGAAGGTTTCTTTCAAGCTTGTGCTTTTTTTGCGATTACCAAAAGGGCGGCAAAACAACAACCTCGATTGCTCTTGAGTCTTTGGAAAACGGTGTCGTATTTTGGATTGCATCGAATGTGTCGCCTAATGATCGCGTCATCGAGTTTCTCTCTATCGTCCTAGAGAGTTTGCGAATAGAACCAAGCTCGACGGAAACAGAAAGAGAAACACTAATAGCGACGTTGACAGCTAGATATATCGAGTTTGCGGGTCCAAGATTTAGAAAAGAACGTGGAATCCTAAATCGGTCTACCCGTTCCTGTGAGGCCTACTTAACAGCCAACCTCGATACTATTCAGACACCTGGTAAGATAGAAACGATCACAAAGAGACATTTGGCTGACAATCAAGTAGGAGTTACCGCCTTACTGGACTGGCTACCCCAGTTCTCTGCTGCAACCGACCCTTTAACCCTTTGTCGGGCTGCGTACAATGCTCGCCACACTCCTCAGATGGCAACATTAGAGGCTTTGCGACAAGAGCTGATAGTGGCTCCACAAGGAACAGCAGAGGCATTTCGCTCCGTCAAGCATCTTGTTGGCCGCCTGGCTGAGAAGATTCGCACACCTATCAATCTCGTCAATGACTATCGTCTACTGAGACCGCTTCTAGACTCCTACGAAATTAGAAGAGTGGAAGCCCCGGTTGCAGCAAAGATACCTATGACAGACGGTTTGAGAAACCTGGATTCTATAATCGTGAGAATGCTCCCGGCCGGCGATTCACGTCTGGGGGACATGCAAACGTATCTTGGGCAGTTGGACGGCTCAATGCGGCTTGAAGATGCGATCAGGGCTCTGCACGACGATGAAACAAATCATAATGTCCATGCAGAGATCCAGATTCTAGAAGACTTTCACCGCAATCGACGCGAATTTGTGGGCCATGATCGCTACATAGCCTGTAGCAAGCTTGCTTGTTTGTGCTGCAAACTATACTTCAAATGGCACCCGGGCAGATTTGTTGAACCTGAATCTCACCAAAAGTCATATCTCAGTTGGCGTCCTATCGATCTACCTGAGGGTAAAGAGAGTCAGCACTGGCCAGACCAGCGTCGCGTTCTGGCAAATCTTAGCAAAGAGCTAAGCAACCTTGTAGAGGAGCAGATTATAACTCAACAGCAACCAACTCCATGGCAGCCAGACTCGGTAACAAACATCACTGCAGTCATGGGATCTGTCGCACTTTCTGAAGTTGGAGAAGCGTTTGAGAGCGGCGATGGAGGAAGTAACGGTTAGTTCACTAAAAATCACTGTCACATTTGCATTCGAGTATGTCCTGACGAAGAACGCAGTTACAGATTCTGACTCACTGGCGCATCTCAATGATGATGATATTGTTGGCAACACTGATAATGAGTCTGGAGATAGTGACGAGGAGTCGGATGGAGGTGTAGGTTTGGGAGACTGACCTGATCGGGGCGGGTATTAACGAAAGCGGCTTTCATGATCGCTATTTCGCACTTGACGCAAACCCGATCAGTAAAGGGGCTGTTTACTCAAGGCTGCTATTGATAAATCACTGGGCGAGTGAGGTAAATAGTTGACTTCGTATGCATTGATAAGGAAAGTTTGTATCTAAGACTTCTGCGTTCTTCTCTTCCCCTCGTGGATTTCTTCAACATGTCTCCTGAGGTTGTCAGGCCTTGTAAAAGCCTCGTCACATTGTAGGCATGGAATGGTCTTTTGCGAGTAATGGCTATCATAATGCCGAATGATGTCTTTCCTCCATGAAGCCTTGACCTGACAACCAGGCCAGGAACAATGGAAAGGCTTTTCATGCGCTCGAAGATGGTTACTTCCAGCCTTGATTAGCAAAAGAAAAGTCGGAAACTTGTCGTGGCTTACTTCCTCTCGCGGTTTTTGTCAAAGGTCCTCTGACAGTCCGCATTATTGCAAAGAAATTTTCCATTCTCGATAAACTCGTTCTTTTTCAAACGAGTAGCAGGATACTCTTCAAACTTTTGGTCATCCATCGTCTCCAAGCTCGGACCTTCATTCGCCGACATGTTGTCAGAAGAATCGTGGGGATCAGACGCAGAATTGTAAAATGAGTGTGATTTTGTAGCTCCACTTTCATCAAACGGGGGACAGGATGTATTGGAGACAGGCTCGCTTGTCTGGTTGTACTCGGGATCTCCGCTCTACAGAGTGAAGTCAAGATCCAGTGAACCAGAAGGCAACATATCCCCTAGACATACTTCGTCCTGGGTTTGAGGAAGGTTAAGCAGCGAATTCGAAGAAGCTGTAATAGAGAAGGAAAGGGGGTCAGGGTAGTTGAAATGCAAATACCCCTCTGCTGTTGGTTGTGAGAAATCAACGCTCGAAAGGTCATTGACGGCCTGGGGCATAGAGTCTCCAGACGAGTCTGGATGACTCATGGAAGAAAATGGAGCAGCATTTCCAAGTGTCGAGTGTTCTGAATTAAACCATTGATTCACATCAGAAGAAGGTAGTAAGATAGACGGGTCCGAGAATTGTGCCGCCGAGACTGAAATTTAGGTAGGTACAACGTCAGTCAAGCGGCTAATAGCGTACTTCAGAGTACTGTATCATAAGTTGAGCTTGTTACTTACGATCGAGGGGATAGTCCGAGTCCACGAAATTTACTTCCGTGGACTCGTCCTCAATCTGAGGAAAGTATTCAATGTTGCTCATCAACTAAGCTGCTGCGACGGTGAAAGAGGAAGGATGTTGTTGGATAATCTTTGGCTAGAATTCAATGAGAGTTGGTGCCTTTTGTATCTGGCCTTTCATCTTTTCGGCAGATAAGAATGTCTCACCCAGGATCCAATCAGGGCAGTAGAGAAACACATATTTACACTTTCAGACAATCCCCAACACCGGCGACTTGCGAACATCGACTTGGTGGGCCGCCCTTGCGTCTCAGCTTGACCAAGTTGGCTGCATTGCAAGTTGTAATAAATGGGTTTGTGGTTACTTGATTGGCTGCATTGGTTTGATGGGGAAATTCATGCACTAGGGGAGGCCTACCGTTTTGTTGGCTACGTCTTATTGGGTAAGAAGGGGGTTGGATGCATCCAATTTGGGATTACGGGCATTTGGTCCGATTCCGTCATCCTAATGATCGCTGTTCTGTCCAGGATTTCAGCAAAGTGTTATACCTGGGTAGACTTCCTCGGGTCCTACGAAAGTATGCTGTAAAGAGATAAATAAAACATCTCAATATCTCCTGGCCCATCTGCATTGAATGCGTGTGATCATCGACATCGACATAGTCAATACCGGTTCTTTTATACAAATTCACAAGAGGCAACGGCAGAAAAGGATAATCACTTAATTAAAACTTACTTTACCAATACGTGTTAGTTAACATGTCACCTACTGATCCTGCAGCTCAACGCAAGCCTCCCAACTCACCCAGCTCACAAATTTGGTATGGTAATTGATCTGCAATGGTGATTTCGAGACCCAGTGCTGTATCGCCAGCCAAATCCGGATATGGTCCCCGGCGGCTCTGAGGATAAGCAGTAAGGATCTTCGACCAGAGTGAAGATATGGTGTGAAGAGACAGGGACCTCTGGGATTTCAGACCCGAGATCTAGTCTCCTTGCCCTACTCTCACCAAGAAACCGTTGCGTAAGATAATCTTCTCAAACTCATTGAACCCTGATGATACAACGGAATTTACTGCGCCTCGCTCCTATGCTAATATACATGTGGTATGGGCATATTCCAGACGCCAAGCTGTATTAGGCCTCTGTAGTCTTCTATCACGCATATACATCGTATTTCCAGACGGCTTCTTATAACATTCGTTAAATATTAATGAAATACTTGTTACTCGTCTCCAAACTTGATTCCCGTATAAGATTAACGTCCTGGGCCGTTGCTTATGGTGCTTCGTGGATCCCTGAGGGGCTTCTTGCATAGCCTGGAAGATATGTGCCAGTGTCTCCTGTCAGCTCAGCTTTGGTCTGAGAAGGATCAGGCTGATGCTGTTGAGGAAGATCAGCAGGAAGTTCAGAAATTGGTCTATCTTGCTTCTTTCTCGCAAGCCTCCTCCAAGCCAGCCATCCAATGCCCCCAAAGATCAAAAGTCCACCGATCGTTGCACCAGCGGCCACACCTCCAACCGCTGCGGAAGATAGTCCATTGCCTGACTTTGTTTCTGACGACGAATCGGTTTGATCGCTCGAGGCCGAATCAGTTGGCGCAGCATCGGTATCAACGGCTGAAGTTGTCGATGTTTGCATTGTAGATGCTTCTGTCGAGAATGTCGAGATCTTAGACGTAGATACACTTGCGGTCGTATCGCTCATCGGCGCGCTAACATTGACATACTGGGATCTAGCAAGTTGAGCCTTATCGTCAGGTTCATATAATTGGAAATAGTAAACTGAGTCTTCACTGTTGCTTAATGCACCGGCGATGTCGTATTGAGCCTGCCAATAAGTTCCTGTTCCTGTTACGGAGTCAGTAAACCGATATTAGAACAAGACTATCATAGCCTACCTTCTATTGGGGCACCAACATCCATGTCGTCCAGAACTTGATAAATCCAGAGTTCGGTGTTTTTCAAATTTGTCTCATAGAGAATCGGAATCTTGTCCCCAGTGTCGTAGTGTTGGTTGAGTAACATGTCTCCATCGGCATCTTGTTCTGAGTCCCACTCTGGAGGACGGGCGAATTTGGAGTAGCAGGATCCCAGGGTGGCGAACAGAGTAAGCACTAGACCAATCATTGTCAGGACAGTCATTGCATGAAATCCGGGTACGTTTCTTCGCTGATTGCAAAATGAATAGTTCCAGAAGCAGTCAAGGCGGGCCTCCGCCTGAAAGTCGAATTCAACTGCACTGGCCAGAGGGAATATTCTTCCCTTGCACCCTGCGAAAAGAGGAGCAGCTTTGCTCGTACCCTCAGCACATGGCCTCCATATATGGCTTTCGTGACCCGAAAGTCCGAGCCAGCACTGGCATGGATGTTGAAATTAATCAGTATCGTCATCTCCGTCGTCATGCAGTAGTACCCCGGAAAAGGTTTAGTTGCGGCCCAGCTGCCTACTTATCTATTGGGGTAAATTTCAATCTAACTTGACCAGTGCAACGGGTAGGAAGAGTGAACTAAGCAACTTGCCACAAAACTATCAAGTCTTGTTCTCACTAGACGAAGTTTGCCAGCCATTTTCTTATGGAGATTGAGTAAGAGAATCTTGTATCAAAATACCTGTCCCAACCCCTCCCTATTTCCAGCTGAATGATATGTTTCCTGATTTGCCTAGCTGCATACAAAAGTGGGACAACCACAACCAACAACACAACAACCAACAGCACTGAGCACGGTCACAAGACAAGGCAGTGAAACAGGGAGGTTCTGCACTTTTCTGGATCTGGAAGCTCTTAAAAAAAAACCTGATAGGCGAAGCAGATAAGCAAGGACTGATAGGTAAAGCAAATACGCCGAAAGTAACATCTAGAAAGGCAACTTACTCAAGACACGTACAAACATTGACATCCCGATCTAATATTCTATCTTTAGGCAATCTAAAACCTGTACAGGAGCATGGCAATCATGTCCGAGTTCCATTTTGAGATTCCGCAAAGCTCAGCATATGTGCCTTTAATCTCTCGACCAAACTAGCAAGCTTATTGCCAAACTCTGAAGCAGAACCATCCAGTATATTGGCCTTGACATGTCTGTCAACAAAGTCGGCAAAGTGTAACCGAGCCTTTCGTTCTACCTCCCGGTCCTGCTTTTGGGCTCGTGAGTTGTTCATGGAAGGCAGCGTAGAGAAATAGTCCAGGTCTTTCGTCTCTGTCCAGTTATATGTAGTGGGCTCGCCTACTACTTGGCAGGCCTTGTCTGCAATGTATTTGTTGAACGGAACCAGAACCTCGCGAAACCCATACTGACACCCTGCTGTGTCAATTATCCACAACTCCTTCGTAAATAGTAGCCTAACTTTGATTACTGTATGTGGGCAGGAACTCAAGTCGGGGCCCGGAATTAGCCTCGGTGGAAGTAGTGGTTTTCCGATTCGAATATCCACTACCTCGGCGTTCGAGTGTAGTCCTGGAAATTGTAAGAAAGGCCTCATGGCATGTTGTTCTCATCCGAAGTGACTCACCTGTGAGAAGCTTTCTGGTAAGACGACTCAATAACGCGGTGGCCATCGTGCACTGGTTGATAGTGAGAGCTGCCTCCCTGTGCTGAACATTGGAGGTTAAATGGTCTGGAAAAGGTCTCCACTTGATACGAGAAGTGACAGCTCTTTGTTTTTGGTAAAGATAGAGCATTTCATCTTTAGCTTCAATTTTTGTAAGGTCGATATCATATAAAATCTCTCGATAGGCCAACAAGGCTGATCGAAGGATGGTGGCTGCCCTCAACAATATTCTACGTTGCTTCATGACACGGCAACGGCTCTTGTGGTCAGTCCAGTGCTTTTTTTGACAGTCTCGATCGCAGTAAACAACTGTTATGGAATCTCCAGGATCGTAGTCCGGCGCATCTGTGCATCCAGCGCACCGCATGGTTGCCTGCGTCCCGCAGCTGGCGCATGTCGTCGGGTGAATAGCCTCCATACTGATGCTCGGTAACGTGTTTTTGATAGAATCAACGTTGGTGCTGAGAAATCTGTAGGCTCAGAACTGTCTGGATACTCAAAAGATGAGGGTTGTGAATTGTCTCAAGTTTCCCAACATAGGAAAATAACGGCCCGTCAATTCAACCTTCGATTCAGTGCGGGGTTGGGCCTTAAACCTGAGTCAGGCATACCTGCAGTGTCCAAGGGGAGCTGAAACAAAGCCATCTATCTCATCAAGCCTCAATGTGCAGCTACATTCCTCAAAGCCTGGGTTTTCGTGCGGGGCTCATCGCTCATTTTCAATGATTTTTCAGGTTGATAGTCAAATGTCAGGGATTGGTCGTTAGGTATGTCGGAGGACATCTGTCACGACCAAGAGAAGCTTTGAGATAAGTCATAACGACGGTGTTTAGAACGGGGAAGTATACTGGCCATGGCTCAAAGATGCTTTGCAGAGCTCTATTTCCAGTCGTCTTGTCAATCTCTCACTCCAACGAATTTAGCCTAATCCAAACTACCTTGCTTGCTAGATAAAGAAACCTTGTTTTGATCCTGCTGCATATGTTGGCGGGATTGATCTGCCGGAATGAAGCCTGGGAATTTCCATTGTACAGGTTTTAGTTGTAAGCCTACAATAATTGGATTTTGTTCCGTGAGCCGGGCTTTCGCCTCCTTAGACCCCTAGATCATGTCCCGTGGAGTTCAACGGTAATATGCAACAACTGAAATGACCTTTGCTGTCAATCCAAATCAACATACGACGCGCGAACATGCTGGGACCGAGCTCTTCCATAACTTCCGTGAAAGATGCTTAGGCGCTGGTCTCTTTGGTGACATGAAGAACAAGCAGCTGAAGAGCTATTATCTGAACTACCTAAAGGGTCAATCGTCATCTCCTTCTTGCCTGCTTATTCTAATAGGAGAATAGAGTGGCGGTAAGTAGGACAATCTACCGTCTTATACTAGCTTGATCTTGTATATACTTCCACTAATACCAGCTAGATAGAGAATATTATTAAAGAACCTACTTAATGACAATCGTTTTCCGGTCCCCCCAAATTGGCCCAGTAGGAGTACCTTTCTGGCAGTCTGGCTCAAAGTATCCGACCCTGTAGAAAAAGCCGCTGCTTTGTTTAAGGACTATGCCTTCTGCAATAAATTTCTGCACGCGGCGAACTTCCAAGAAAAAGTACTCCTTCTCGGAAGGAACATTTTTGCTATCCCACCGAATTATAATCGGGGCAGAAGACACTGTTCCATTGGGCTTGAAGTAGACGGGTCGGGTTCCACGCAAGTGAATCTTCAACAATGCTCCAGATACCTCTAAACTCCCTCCTTTAACACGCCCATACTCAACTTTGTCGTCTGAAAGCTCAACCTGGGAATATTTTACCTCTAAGTTAACGTCATCGGTGTCGCCTAGGTATGGTATGGGCTCTGGCCAGGATATGCCGCTACGAGCCAGGTGCCACGACCAAGTGGGGGATTTCTCTTCAGTTGATAGTATATCAGGGTAGGTGGCTTCATCATCAACGTCTTTGATATACCATAGCAGGCCGAACGCTAGCCAGGAGGCCCACAGTCCTGCCTTGTACTCGTCAGGCCCAATGTTGTGTCTTTCGGCGTAGTCTGCAGCTACAGCCGCCAAAGCTGGTAGTCGATCTTTAGCTTCTCCGATGAACCTAGTGGTAAACTCTTCAACCAAGTATGTCCATTCGTAGGAGTCCTTGACTTCGTCAACCGAGGAGTACTTATCCAGTGATTCTTCATCATTTGATCCTCCGTCAACACGGTAGCCACGAGGACACCGCCAAATCATTTGTGAGCTGCCGAAACGCAAAACGCGATTTGCAAGTTTGTTTTCCTGTAAAGTCCAAGAACGTAAATCAATTGGTTCTTTCCTGATACGCCTGATCTCTCCTTCGGCGCAAAATGCAAACTCTTCAAATCGGTTGCCCTCACTGTCGACTTTGTGCCACGGAATTGCGCAAGTGCTAAGATAGCAAGACTCAAGGTCGCGCTCATGGAGGAAGCCTTGGTCGCTGTGTGACGCCAAGGCTGCTGATGTAACAATAGTGGCGTTTTGATAGATTTGCCACATCTTAGAAATCTCTTTGCTTTTGTCCTCTTCCCAGTCTTGAACGATACAGAGAGCATCCACCCATAGGTACTCCAGACCAAGGGTGCGTGCTACCTTGACTGCGTCTCGCAACGTACTCGGTAGTTGGATGTAATCAAACCCTTGTTTTCGTATAGCCAAACTTTCCTTCTCTGTCTTAAATCTGTTGTGGCCGGTATCGCCCCAGCAGTAGCTCAACGCTGCATATGATATAAAATGGGCCGTCTTTGTATCTTCAAGGCGCAAGGTGTTGCAATCAGAATCTCCTATATAAATCAGTCGACTAGGCATCTCTGACCCGGTCCTCTCTCCACATTCTTTGTGATGGTCCAAACACTCCTGCAGCCAACGCTTTGCCACCATTAACTCAGCCTTTGGTTGCAACGGCCTGTTCGCTATACGGTTGCTGAGACAGCTTTCTGGAGAATGTCAGACTGCTTCTACTTAGGTTATGGTTGTGGGGTAATTACCTTCCTCAGTAAAGAGGATCATCGGGCTCTGATCTAGATCTTGACTCTTGTTGTCTTTACTTATCCAGTAGGATTCAAGTTGGCTTGCATCTTCACTCGAAAGTTTGATCTCAAGACTCCAGTCGTCTAATTTTCCCAACATACTTGAAGGAACTAGGGGATAAAACAGTTGAAGCCGCTTGCCACATGCAGCTCCGCAGATCTCGCGTAGCGGTCCAGACACCGAAAAGGACCCGGCGTCTTGGGCTCGATGTAGCTCCATGAGCTGTAGGGAGAACATCACACAGCCACTATTGGCAAATTCGCATACTTGCTTTAGGGTATACGTCCGCCGAATGTGTTGAATCTTGCCTTTTCCTTTTCCTTTGTCTTCTTTATCCTTCACATCATCAATTATGATAAAACTGTGGCATAGACGACAATAATGAGGCTGAATGCCTCCTGGTAGCTGCAGCATTTGCTGCTGAATCTCATTCATTATGGCGACCTCAAGAATAAACGGAGGTCATAGCAAGCCTTCTTCAAAGTGGCGGTTAGAAATACTGTTACGTTGGCTCCAGGCATCAAAACGGATGATGTGGCATCTAACTAGCAATTTCTCATATCTAATTGGTTTATGCAACATTTGTCACCTCTTTATCACAACCCAACTGAGGAAGCTGCACGTGAGATTCATCGCCCAATTGTCTCCTGCAACCCCGCATCTGTTTGTTTATTGACTTCAAACCCTTCTCTTATTTCACGATTCTGGTGCTGCAACACGTTCCCCGCTTACTTCTCACCAATTACACACGACTCACGCCACACTTCCCCAGTGTAACTGTGAGCCTTGCTGATGAGATTATGACAGGCTCACGAAGGCTCACGACTAGGCTCACGACTCACCGTGAGCCACCCAACTATGTATAAAAATTCACTTAGTAGTAGACTTACCTTTCCACCTACCAATAACTTCATTATATCAATAAGCCTAACACGCATCACTTGACCATCAAGAGACGTGATATTATAACGACTGCTCAGTATAACGGCCTCGACATTGTGCAAATATAAACCTGGTACGGACTAGTTTCCCTGTTCGAAACCCCAACAGTTACAACATGACTTCCACGACTCTCATTCACTGTGTTAGATGTGACAGGGGATTTCGATCTCACCATGCTAAACAGCAACACATTCAGGACTCTGAAAACCACCAGCTTTGTGGTTATTGCCCCAGCCCAACGGATTATGAGACAGAGGAAGACCTGGATACCCACTTGGAGAAAGTTCATCATGTATGCACTACTTGCAGTTATCGACGTTTTGGGGACGCCCATCAACTAGCTCAGCATGATATGGACAAACACAATATATGCATGGTGTGTCGCAGGAGCTTCCAAACCACGCAAAACTTGAAAATTGTTCGTTTTTGTGCCGTCCTAAATCGTTTGGTTTCAATAGAAGCTCACATTTATTACACAGCATAAGCTTATCCATGCTGAAAGAACCATTGAATGCGCAGGCTGTAATAGGATGTTTGTTACTGAGTCTGCTATGCTGCTGCATCTGGAAACTGGAACATGTGCTTCTGGTGCTGATAGACACTTTGTCTCGAATGCAGGGCGGCAGTGCTATCGAGCATTTCACTACATTTCTTACACTTCAGGTTATCCGTTTCAGTGCCCAACGTGTGAGACACCGTTTAGTCTCATGAGTGGCTTGGTCCAGCACGTTGAGAGCGACCATTGTGATGAGTGCCTGGATGAGAATAGGCCATTTCGGGTATTTCTAGATCAGTTGAAGTTGAGATTGAGTTGATAGTGACACTTTGTTGATGGTACGCTAGCTTCTGTCATGTGGAATTACACATGATGCAATCAGCTAATATAACCCTGATTTAGTAGCCACTTATCGCAATTGTTATACCAATGCTGCTCTTCATTATGCTTGAATCATACGACGTGGATCTACAATATACTGAACCCTTTTCTGAACAACATCGAAACGCATATAACCACAACTCTCGCTCTCCAGATGGTTAATCATGGCGGCTAGAGTCGTGAAATCCTTTCTGCAAGAGACTCCCGGGCAGTGATAGAGCTTTGACTGATGAGTAGGGGATCCTAAGTGTTGGTTCAAAGACCGCAGCTCCTCAAAGAGACGATGGCAAAGATAACATTCATAAGCCTCAGCCTCGTCATTCCATGCTTTCTTTGTGGCGGCATAGGTTACAGTACCAGACCAAGTAAGTAATTTGTTCGAAATGATACCGCCCGGGTCCCGCTGGCGGATGGCCGCATAGAGCTTATCACGGTTGAGAGGAGCTTTAGTGCAGCATCCCCTCTCGAGATGATGGGCCAGTCCGGTGGCAGTTCCTTGCGCATCCTTGCAAAAGGGACACTGTACTGTGGTTGTGCGATGAGCTTTACCGCGTAGGTGCTTTGGGATGTAAGTTGAACGGTATAAGAAAACAAGACATCAAGGCTACAAACCTGGCTGATACTATGCCAGTCCTGGAATGGACGAGCGCAGGCAACACAATAGAAGTGGTCCTCAGCTTCATGGTTGTGTAGCTCATATTCTTCATCAAAGTCGTCGTCGCAATGGTCACACTCATAGAGGATGTCCTCCGATTCCGAGGATTCATCCCAGTGATCCAAGTCGTTCATGTGCTGTTCAACTGCATTCTGACTACCGAAGTAGCGGTCGCACGTGTCACACTCAAAGGTAGGAGCCTCGTGGCCAGTGGCGTTCATATGCTGCTCCCGTGATTGCCAGCCGGCCGGAAACTGTCGCCAGCATGTTCCACAGGTAAACATGATGAGATGAAAGGTTTTAATGATCACCGAGGAGATTGGACCGTAGCCGAGAATCAGAAATCAGTACGTGAGTAGGAGGGCAAGAAGGGATCCCACAGATGCGGGAGGCCCACCAAGGATAAGGCAGCAACATAAACGGTGGCCTCACGCTATTGCAGTCTAATCTAGCAGTTGGTTGATCTTTTACCTGGTTGGTTGGTTACCTGCACAGGCTTGTCTCATCTCACCGATCTCTGCTTTGGTTGGCTGTTCTATGAGAGAAGAGGAAACAAGAATCGTGGCGAAGGATAAGACTGGTGAGGGGTTACGATGGTGACTACTATTATCTAAGTGGGCTACATCAACAACCTCCCTATCAGTACAGCTGGAATGTGTTCTCGTTCAACTCTCATGGTGGACTCCTCTTCAATGGCTTATATATTAGCCACGATGTGCTGTTCTTCTACAATCTCAAAGTAATGAGATACTCTCTAATGTGAAGGAACGTTAAGTTGGGCATTCTTCCAAGGTTTCACCAACTACTGCAGCTTTGCTAAGTAAGACAACTTTTTGTTAAGGCATATATAAAACTGGACCAATATACATTCCGCATGCGTAACACAATAAAGATATCCAGGCCCAGGTTCCGTATCCATTCTAGTATTATAACAGACCCAAAAGGGTGTCTTCAGTGAGTGTATGCAGATCTTGATAGAAAGAGCGACACTCTAACCAGAGTAGCCCCAGCGAGGAGCGTTGATGATGATACCACAGATGCAGCCGGAGATGACACCAGCAACGGGGAGAGTGATGATCCAGCCCATGTAGATCCAGGCAACCATTCGCCAGTTGATAGAACGCCAAGTACCAGAGCAGAGACCAACACCAACGGTGGCACCAGTGATGCACTGAGTGGTAGAGACAGGGAGCTCTGAAGAATGCGTCAGTGGCTGCGAAAGAGGATGATGTGGAACAGGACATGGACTTACTAAGACGGGTCGCAAGGATGATGGTGATGGCAGCACCCAGCTCCATGGAGAAACCTCGAGACGGAGAGTGGAGAGTGAGGCGGTTACCAAGGTTGCGCATGATGTTGTATCCATAAGTCCAGATACCAAGAGCAATACCGGCACCACCAAAGCAGCTACTGGAGTTAGCCATTGATCAAACAAGCATAAGGCATTCAACTTACAGAATCCAGACAGGAACAGAAGACTTGCTACCCTCAAGACCACCAGTTCGCCAGATCTGATAGATTGTGGCATAAGGACCAATAGCGTTGGCGACATCGTTGGCACCATGAGTGAAAGAAGCGGTACAGGCAGTCATAACTTGCATAAAGGTGTAGAGGTACTCAGCGCGGTTGTCGTAGTGAGCAACGTGAGCGTGGATCTCGTCCAAGTCACCAGTAAGCATGCTCTTCTTTTTCTGCATGGCGATGATATCCTGGTCAACCCCAGAGAGGAAGGCCTTCTTGAGGTACCAGAAGAGAACAGCACCGCTGAACCACTTTCCATCAGGCTTGGGTCCCACGAGGCTGCGAGGAGCCTTGGGCTCAACACGCTCCTCAACATCAGGGGTACCCTCGGAAGAGGTCTTCTTGTTCTCAGTGGTAGCCTCCTTACCCTCATTGCTGGTCTGATCTTGAGCGCGCTCGAATTCATCACTTCCAGTGCGACCAGCACGGCGAAGACCATCGAGCTCTTCGCGGGTCAGATGACCCTCGTAGAAATCCTGAATACCACCAGCAGCGCCCTCGGGCTGAGCGGGAGGAGGAGGGCGACGGAGGAGGAGAGGACCCTGGAAGATGTTCCACCAGCGAAGCTCCCAGTCGTCGCAGATGACGAGGCGGTAGAGCCAGGGGACGAGGAAGATGGTAATGAAAAGAGCCCAAGCGGCACCGACACCGATGATCATACCGGCGGTCTCGGCGTCGTTAAAGTCAACCTTAATACTACCGCCCTTCCAGACGATAAGCATAGTGAGGAGAGAAGCAGTGATGCCGAAGTAAACGGGAGTAAGGAAAAGACCCTTCCAGACAGGCTTGCTTCGCAGCATAACACCATACTTGGTGATAAGGAAGATTACAGCAGCGAAAGCACCCGACAGACCAGGAGCAATGATCCAAGCGAGAAAGACAGATACGACTCCAGAGCTGATACCCTTGTCAAACTCAGCCCAGTGAATACCATCAACACCGACTAGCGCAATACCCATACCGATAACACCACCCATGATGGAGTGAGTCGTCGAGACGGGGAGACCAATCTTGGTGCAGAAGGTGAGATACAGCGAGGAAGAGACGATGGCGCACATCATGCCGAGCATAAGAAGAGCAGGGTCGGACTCGAACTGGTCAATGTCGACGACCTTGGTGCGGATAGTGTCTGCGACACGGGCGCCGACACCAACGGAGCCAGCAAATTCGAGGATGGAACCGAGGGTCATGGCCTGGATGTAGGAGATGGATCGGGATGAGACCGACGTGGCCCATGAGTTGGCGACATCGTTGGCACCTAAGCTGTCAGTACCTTATCACGTCGCAGTAAATATTAGAGTGACGTACCGATGTTCCAGGCATCGAGGAACGAAAAGATGGTGCCTATGGCAAAGATGTAATCATACTGATGAAGCACCATGATCAAGGCAGACCGAAAACTCGGATTTCTCTCACTGTTCTAGAAGAGAGTGAATTGAACAGAACTGAACAGTCGATGTCTAACATTACAGAAACAGCCTGCACGCCGACTCCTTATATCACCGTCCCTCGCCATGGTGTGTGGAGCGGGTAAGGCTTGGCGAACAAGCTTAATCTTATGCTTCTTCGGATACGTCTCTAGTGGCAAGGTCCCTCGGTGAGTCCTTTGGTAGGTTTATCGTCTTGGCGGGTGTGCTTGGCACGCGAGCAGGGGGAAGTGGTATCTCGTGCGTGGGTTCTTGATGTTCGTTGGGCAGGGGAGGTCTGGGCAGGAGGAAGTTTGGATGAGGTTGTGGGGGTTTGTGTCTTGGTATCATGGCGATGAGTTCGATATGTCTTGTGATTGGGATATTTGAATGGTTTATATGTATTGAGGTTGTAAATTGGACGTTGACTACGAGAGTGACAATGACAGGCGAGGTCATGCGCTAGGACTAGAAGAGTTGTTTATCTGCAGCCGGGCTTGCGACGGGCCTCAAGGTTCCAAACAGGGACATGCAGCACGACCGGGCGTATTGAAATGATCAGACTTGGTCGACAATAGCGTCAAACAGACCCCAAGGGCAAATACACCACCGTAATTGTCAACACCGGAAATAGAGTCTGGCCCCAAGACTTCAATATTAGACGACAGAAATACTTGCACAAAGAAAGCTGTATCACCGCCCAATCATTTTCCGCATCTAAAAGGGCACTCTTCTCCGTGGAATTCGTCATGGCCGCTCATGAACCCACGTGCACCAAGGATTGTCGTTGAGAGCTTAAAAAGAGGCTCGCCGCGGGAGCCAATAAGATGGCTCAGAACTCCACGTGGAGAAACTCGTTCGCCCAGAGATAACCTCCCCGGATGCCAAGACTAATCAATTACAGGGGTTGTTGTATCACTCACTGTTTTGCTTGAGACACGTTTGTGAAGATCAAAAAGGTTAACGTGAATAGAGTTATTAGAGTTGTTCTTTTGGGCTTCTTTTTATATCCGTAAAACGGCTGCGAATATCGTGCAGGATTAAAAGCATATGGTAGAGTGTACGGTGTTGATGATCAAAACACGTCTCGATATCGCAGACTTGTGATCTATGAGCGTAAGACTAACAAAATGCAATATCCCAAATCGTTCCATCCATTTCAACCCGTCTCTCGCCAAGATCTCGCCAAGGACCGCGCCACTACTCCTTCTCCTCCCGCTGCAACATGAGCTTCTCATACAAGCACGTTTCCTCCCCGCCAAGTCTACCGCTGACGATTCGAAGCTTTTTCTATCCTATTCCTCGGTGCATGTGTTTCTTGGCTTTGGCAGCAGGAAAAGCATCCGGGATTCTCATTGCTTGCTTCGCCGATGGTTGGTAGCATTGAGCCAGTAAAGCTCCAACACTGACGAGTCTGTCTTGGCTGTTTACCTACTTTTGTAATGGTGGTTCAGCTTCCTCGGTGATCGCCTTTTGTGGCCTGTCTGTTCTAGAAGTATCCCCGTCTTGGCTGGTGATATTGAGCTCATTGGGGCGAAGCTGAGATTTAGAAAGTTCCGCTAGTGTCCAGGTTCTGGTAAGATGGCACAAGTTTCCTGATAAAATTCAGAGACTTGGCTACCTGGGAGGTCTGGCATTTTTGCTTGGGTCCCAATGCAGCACTCGCTTGCCGCCTTCCAGGATTCCAGTCCAATGGAACCGATGTCAAAGGTCCCTTTTCCTTACTCCTCTTGGCTTGTTTTTCTGTCCTACCATAGGCTTCCTTTTCAGTTTGGCCTTATTCATTGTCAAGTTGCCACTCGAAATCCATAAGTGTATTCATTCTTATCATCATATGCCGGACCATCTTCCACGTTGTTGCCACCTGCTCTACCCAAAGAGCGTCATCTTCTTCAGGATCTTTCACCTCAATCCAGCCGTATTGTGACTGTTCAGCATCCATCGATTCTCCCGGCCGGTTGATCCATAGTCGTGCTATGAAATCAGGATGCTTACGGTCTGAGGACCTTTTTGGGCAGTCCTCTGCACAAGGCTGGACCTCTGGCCACGTTAAGGTCCTGAACTCAATCTTCTTCGTCTCGGTCCAGTATCTGAATCCAGGCCATTTCCCTCCCTGGGAAATGTTGCCTCCGCTGTACCCATGAAAGCCAATCTGGGGGGGGCCATCTGGCCGGGATGCGCCCCAAGTGCTTAGAAATTCTTCTTCCTCAAGGGTATCGTTTCTGGTTTTTGGCCCATATTGCTGAAAGCTCTCTATGTGCCAGATCCGATCACAAGTATCCAAGACCAATGTGAAGGCCTTGAGCATTGGGGTGCGCGTCCATATAGGTAAAGAATTGAATGGTAACTGGGCGCACGACTGCTGCAAATGTGGGTGAACAAGCATCCAGGTCCAATAGAGCATATGCCGGATGGGAAGGCCTGCTTTCTGAGAGGATTCGGGCCCTTTGTCGCAGGGTATTTGAGTTATCTTGGAAGGAAAGGGCTCACATATCCCGAAGGTGTCGCGTACAGGATCAAGTCGAGACATTTGTCCTCCCCATGAACATACCACCAAGTATCGGATTCGATCGCATATTGTCTTGATTTCCGGACACGAAGCGCGGATTCGCCTCAATTCTGTCTCATCTTGACGCACCGGGTCAGAAGCCAAGCGTATTTGGGAGTCACGCATTACATAGCGTGCTAGGATCGAGGGGATAGCAAATTTGATGATCTTAATCTTAAGCTCTATAGGCAATCGTTCGAAAGGGAAAGGCTCCATGGCTAAGGTAATGTAACACTCCAGCCACAATATGACAAGTACAGAAATGAAGAAAGAATAAACAGGCTAGGAAGATGGGCTAAGAATAGAATTATAAGATACCCCTCCTTGTTTTGTATTGAAATTTACATTTATCGCCGAAAGTCTATCGAAAGGGTTAGTATTACTTTCAACGTATCAGAGATCGGCTTTTTAAAAGACTCAACGGGCTTACTCCTATTTTTATGCCATAGGATTGCGTCAGGCCAGGTGGCATGGAGTCTAAACAGTGAGCTGCTTGTGTCATTTGCAGGTGACCCGTGGCTGGGAGTCTAAAATCATCACACAGAACTTAAATACAAGAGTGTTCAGAACAAAGTCTAAACGTCTAAAGAAGAACCTGAAGCCTCAAGCCCTCGTCTATAGCATTCAATGCCAGACAGAAAAGGATTGAAGATGTGTTATTTGAAGTTGATGCTTGTGGCCGAGAGTTTACATCAGCAGAGAGAACTTAGCCGTTGGAGCATTACCCAACCTCCACGATATGCCCCAGTGCATGCTCAGATAAGGCGACATGAAATACGTCATGGTTTTTGTGGGACTAGAAGATCGTATGTATGCTACTTGTTTGTCTATCTAAGATCATACTCACAGAGTAATGCTCTAATCTAGAGTGCCCAGGCTGATATCAGGAACAGGCTAAAGGTGACGCAGCCTTTACCAAGCCAACTTGGCCAAGACTCCATGAGGCCATCTCCGGACACCAAACTTGCGAGCCTCATCTAACAGAAGCTGGAAAATACCAAAAGCAAAAGGAAGAAACCAATGTTCAACGGGTACAGGCGTAGTTCCGAGAACAGGCTGCAGAGGCGGAATGTACAGCCAGAAAATAGCCATGGCAAGCGAAAAGATAATTGCAGGGAATAGATACCAGTTTTGCGTGTTCGGGTTGAACATAGGTGGATGCTGAAAGATACTGAGTCGACGAGTTCTAGTCGCCATCAGATTGAACCACTGCATCACAACAAGGTTGACAAAGTAGATAGACGAAGCCTCGTTGGTCTTGGCCAGGTAGTAATCTGGATCGATACCAGCAGGGAGCTTTCCGAAGCTGAACCAGAGCTCGCTGAAGGGAATGCCCTGACGCTGGAGATACCAGAACGCCATGGCGAAGGAGGCGACTGTTTGGAGGACGCCGTTGACTCCGTATGCCTGGAGGATGAGCTGCCAGTTGACCAGACGATCCTTCTTGATGTTGCGTGGGGGACGGGTGAGGACGTCGGCTTCGGGCTTTTCGTAGGATAGCATTGTCGCGGCGGCGCAGTCGGTGAAGCAGCTACTCAAGGTTAGTGAGTGTTGGACTACGAGCAGCAATGATACGTACCAGATGATGATCATAAGGAATGAGGACAGAGCTTGGGGTAAGCCAAAGGCGACAAAGGCCATGACGGGCCAAAACTCGGAGAAAGAGCCAGCAGGCAAGAGGTAGGAGATGACCTAGAATGAATGTCAGTCTGTGTGCTTTTGCATAGAGGTGGTTGAAGGAATACCTTCTTGAGATTGTCAAACACAACTCTACCATACTGCACAGCAATGATGATAGATGAGAAAGTATCCAGCAGAACCATATCAGCCGCCTCCATGGCAATATCCGAGCCACTGCCCATCGAGATACCAACATCAGCAGCCCTCAGCGACGGAGCGTCATTAACTCCATCCCCCGTCATGGCTACAACATTACCCTTCTGGAACTCACGAACAATGCGAAGTTTCTGCTCTGGCGTTGTTCGCGCAAACACAATCTCCTCGTAGTGAGTTAGCGTCTCCCACTGATGCTCGTTGAGAGACATGAGTTCTGGACCGCTGAGGACGATGGCGCCGAGATGGGAGATAGGTGAGTCTTTTGTGTCGTCGGGGCTGTAGCGCTGGAGGGCTGTGCTGTCATCGACGGTTTGGGATGTGACGATGCCTGCTTCGCGGGCGATGGCTAGGGCAGTGAGGGCAAAGTCACCAGTGACCTGCAGTCTGTCAGCTTGGGTCTTGATCACCACTTAGAGAGAGGATTTACCATGGCAATTCGGATACCAGCGCCGCGCAACGTGCTCACAACATGAGGAATGTCATGTCTGAGAGGGTCAACGATGGCGACCATTCCGACCAAAGTAAGACCAGTATTGGACTCTCGTGTGACTGCATACTCAAACTCACTCGTCTCCCGATTCTTAGGAAGGTCACTGCCCTTGACGATCTTGCGAGCAAGCAACAAGCATCGTTTACCCTGTGAAGAGTATGTGTTCTTCAGCTGCTCCACCGTAGCTCGCATAGCCGCATTGAGAGGGATAGTTTCGCCATGTTCAGAGACATAGTGCGAGCAGCGACCGATAAGAACATCAGGAGCGCCTTTGATGGTAAGGAGGCTAGATGCCATGGTTAGAAAGTTCATCTTGAAAGCTCTGGCGCCTACTTACACGTCATCGGTGTTGAACGCAGTCTCCTTGCTAAGCGTAGCAGCTATAGCCTCAGTCCTAGTGCAGGAAAAGCAACGAATCATGAACTTGTTCTTACTGTTGAAAGCAAGATCATAGATCTTGTTCCAGCAAGCACGCAGGTAATCGACGCTACTTGGGTCAACAAACTCAGCGAATCGGAGCACGGCTTGGTCAGTGGCATCACCAAAGATTCTCCTGTCTGCCAGCGGAGCATCTTTTGTAGCAGCATCAAACTCAGATGCGTTACAGAGTGCGGCCAAAGCACGAAGTTGGATGATCGGGTGGGTAGAAGATTTGGACTGGCCAAACTTGCCGCGAGCGTTCTCGATGGTCATGTTGAGTCCTCCGACTGCGCAGTCGGAGACAGCCATCTTCGCCTACAACTTGTTAGCGTAGCTCAGACATGAAGTACAAAGGAAGCTTACAGTGGTAAGTGTACCGGTCTTGTCAGAACAAATTACGGAAACAGATCCAAGTGTCTCAACAGTTTTGAGGGACTTGCAGAGGATCTTGTTCTTCTTCATCAGGTTGGCGGTGATTGTAAGACCAGCTGTGATGGAGATGGGAAGACCTTCTGGGATGAAAGCAATGGCGACGCTGACGCAGTTGACAATGAGGGTTGGTACGTTGATGAAGTCAGGATGCTTCTTCTTCAGGAACGCGCCCCTGATGGAAGATGTTAGGGCTGTAACAGAAGGGTAAGTTGAGAGAAGGGACGTACCAAATGATGCAAACAACAGCAATCATACTTATCATGATACTGGCAATGATGATGACAAAGTAGAGCACTTCCTTCTCAAGCGTCGTCATCTGTACTTTCGGCTCATTCGTCAAACTCGCGATACGTCCAAACACCGTCCTATCACCAGTAGCAACGACAATACCGGTGCACGAACCAAGAATACAGTGTGTACCTTGCAGACCAATGTTATGCGTCTCAAGATAATTGGTATCAGTGTGATCCACAGTACCAGCCACAGGTTTAGACTCTCCAGTGAGAACAGAACGATCGAACTTGACGTCGGAAGAAGCCTCGATCAAGCGGATATCAGCAGGTAGTTTGTTACCCGCCTTCACCTTAATGACATCGCCTGGAACGATATCTGCAGCATTGAGGTCAACGAGATGACCGTCGCGAATAACGTGGCCCTCTTCAGGAAGCATGTTCTTGATGGAGGACATGGTACGTGATGTAGACCAGTCCTGAAACATGTTAAAGAGGGCCTGGATGAAGAACACGGCGAGGAGTACAATAGCGAGGGCCTTTCGAGATTAGCAGATCGAAAGGAAGACAGAAGATGGACTCACGAGGTTGGCAACAGCAGGGGGGTCACCCAATGGCTTCCACGAGACAAAGACGAGGATGCAGCCTGTGAGAAGGATACTTCCGAAACCACCAAAGAAGTAGAGAAAGATGGTTCTGAACCAGTGTGTCTTGGCGGGAGATGGTGCATTTCTGCCATATTCGCGCTGTCTCCTCTCAGCTTGTTCGGTGGAAAGGCCAGAGGTGGATGAAGTAGTGAGGCGTTTCTCAACGTCGAAAGGTGCGATGGTATGCCACTCGAGGTCCGTCAAAGCTATGCGCGCACCACGCATTAGTACAAGCCAATTTAGTAGAGTCAAGTGAGAGTATCTTACCTTTTGTCGTGACGTCCTTCGCCTTGGCTAGCTCAGCTTGTTCCTTGCCCTTGGACTCCTCAATGTTGAATGAGCTGTCCAAACGTCAGTACGACTACCTCCTTTGTTCTCATTCAGAGGAAAATGCAACTTACACAGTGCGATAGGTGACAGGAAGGACAAGCGAGGGATCAGCGCGATTTCTTGAGCCTGCTCGATGGATACTCAACGAATCCCTCGAGCGAGAGCGCGAGCGTCTACGAGAGCGCCGTTCACCATGACGCGAAACGCGACCGGCTTCATCGTCGTCGTCGTTCCAGTGAATGCGCTCACCGACAAGCGCGGCGTCCTTTTTCTCGTCTTCAATCATGTTGAAGGTGAGTGGACAGGTAACCAAGTGAGAGCAGAAGAGATGTCAGGGGCAATAACAGAGTAGAATAGAATGATAAAACGGGAGGAGAAGACGGGAGAGTGCGAGCCTTGATATTTGTTTTGGCTTGTGGATAGCAGGATAATCGCTCATCATTTCCAGGACAGTTCGCGTTAAGCGACGTCGTAAAGGCTGGCTGAAGTATTTCGTATAAGTGAATCCATAGTAAAGGTACAATCCCTCAGATCATAGCTCAGCTCCGCATTTGATCCCACGTTCTAAGTAGGATTAGTGACTTTTCTCTTTTCTCGATCTCTTTTCTCCACAGGAAGCGGCGTAGGGAACTTGAAGACCGGTGTCGATAAACGAGAAGGATGTGGAGTGCGCCCTCCTTGGTGTCATGATGTTAGACCAGCCCTGGGAGTGTACCAAGACTGCGGTTAGGGTATCACCAACTTGGTGTTTCATGCGCACACGATTGGACGTTCTGGGGCATGTGGTTGGCCACCATGTGCACTGCCTCGATGGCAAGAAGCAAGCAGTTTACGCTTAAACGAGTAACCCATGAGCTATGACGTGAAGGAATCGTGGGGAGTCTCTGTTCTTCGTGCACGGTTTGACTCAAATATGCAGGGTTTGAGTGAGGGAATATCGAAACAGGTTGACATTGGACGAAATCCTTAGCTGAGGAGGCGCAGTGTCGATCACTCTAGGTAATCCGGTTCGGCATGTGCCTGAACTGGAACTGGGCAAGCTGTCGCGTATGCAAGCTCAGTCTCACTAACGATGCAGCACAGACTCGATGTGATCAGTGCACTCCCACTGACAGCAATAAGCATTAACACACAAAGAGCTAAGAGAAAACAAGCCTTTTCTTTCCGAGCAGGTGGGTTGGGTGTATGGGTTGGTACCAAATGCAGGTTTTTGTCAACGGGCCCTCCCTCTAGCCGGAATCTGGCAGCTCGCTAGCAGTGAGGAAACAAAGCCTGGATGAAATGAGGTATCCGAGATTTGAGAGACACTAGCAACGGGCGCAGCTGGCAGCCCACTCATGTTGGACGGACGGATCAAAGTTGGACTGGCCTTTTTAGAGGCTCGATTTACGACGTCTTGGCTGCGAGAGACAAGCTTTTTAGCGCCGGGTCCTAGCGTTCAGGGTCCCCGCCAGTGCAACGCTGTCATAGTCGTTTCGCAAGCCACTCGATTTTGTATGAGAGATTGCTATTTAATAAGTCACAGGATAGTAAAAAAGAATAATCGCAAAGTTGAAAAGGCTGTTCGACTTTTAGACGGTTCAATAGTGGACGGGAAGAGATGTAATCTTATGGCAAAGCGCGATTAGCTTCTCGATGAACCAAGACAAGCCAAGACAAAACAGTGCTTCAATGCGAACTCCCTGGGGTGCTCCAGGAACTCTCATTTCTTGCTCCTTTCACAAGCCCTAAAAAAAAGGTCATCTGGTGCAAACAAAGAGGGGAGTTTCAGCCGTTGGTGGAGGATGAGGGATTTATCTTAGTCGTTGGTTTCTTTACGAGGGCTCGTCAGGTACCGTCTTGTCATTTCTGAGCTTTGAGAATAGGGCTGTAGACTACCCCAGTACAAGGCGCGTGGGACCAGTATTTAATCCCCGACCCCATCGCGCTATCCAGATTCAGGGTGTCAGACTGGACTGGCGGCCTCCAACTCCATTCTGCACAGAAATTACAGAAAAAGACCAGTTTCTGACTGGTCTTCTTTTACAAATTTCAATGATCGAGAGCGTAATGGTTATGTAATGTGAGTTTTGGAGGGCATTGAAGCCTGTAAAGACCAGGCAAGACAACCTCCATGCGAGGTAGCGGGCTCTCCTGGGGCTTTACCAAGGACACACAAAGTTAATGTTCCTTGGAGTCGGTGAGCACGGGTCGTGTTCTAAGCACGACTCGATTCGGTGTCAGCTAAGTCTTTTAAGGACAGCTCTTAAATGGAACTTATGAGAAGCAAGTAGTTTTGCTACCGTGATTGTCTAACGCACATGTGCGATCAAGTTGTTTTGCATTCCCCTCTGGTCAGGTCTAGGGTAATGAGTCGTGACAATAGCGAACCATTCCAGGAAACAGAGCCAGCAGTTAGTTATTCTTTGAACACTCAAGCAGATTGGTACTTCTTCTTATTGTATTTTACTTAGCCTTCTTTTTGTTTGTTCTATGAGTAGCCTGATTGATGTTGCAGAAACGTGGTTTTATTTCCAGTTTCATCTCACGCCGTTCGTTGCATTGCGTTGGATCGATTTCATTATCGATAAGCCGTATCTTATCGATATAATATCATTAGTGACGTCACATCATGAGGCCCAATTCTGCCCATCACCAGCTTCACATGATGAGAATACAAAAGGTGCACTCTCGCCCTCATCGTTTCCGTTGAGCTCTGCCACCCCGCGGGATTTGGGGTCCGTCCAAGATCCAACCAATCCCAATCCTCAATTCCTCACTAAATCACCCCCAAAACTCCTCCCTCCCCCACGGCGGGGCTCCTCCGGCCTCGGCTTCAACGTAAAAGACGAGCTGTGATTGGCCCTTTTGCTACAAAACGGTCTTCTTTCCGATGTCATCATGTTGCCCATCATGCGCTCATCTCCACGCTTCGGCATCCGTACATATACCTCCCACTCCCTGCAAACTCCCCTCTCACGTAGATCCATCTCCAATTCCTATTCACAACTGCCCGCCATGAAGCTCCTCTACCCAACATCCCTCAAACTCGACATCCAGAGCCTCGAGGGCTTCTCCGTCGACCTCTTCCCCTACGACGTCAAGAAGACCATTCCCGAAGAGCACGTCGACGCCGAGATCCTCGTCACCTGGACAAACACAGCCGAGAACCTAAAAGACGCCGCACAGCGCCTCACAAAGCTCCAATGGATCCAATCCCTCGCCGCTGGGCCAAATGATGTTCTGGGTGCTGGATTTGATGCCTCCAAGATTAAAATCACAACGGGCTCGGGTCTGCACGATCACACTGTCGCTGAGCACGCGCTGGGTCTGCTGCTCAACGCCGCGCGCCGCTTCTACGAGATGCGCGATTATCAACTTCAAGGAAAATGGCCAGGTCATTTGGGCGGTCCTCAGCCCGATAGACCAAAGAACTCATTCACGACGCTGCGCGATGCACGTGTTCTGATCTGGGGCTTCGGCAACATTGCAAAGACCCTGACCCCGCAGCTCATCGGCCTCGGCGCCGAAGTTCGGGGCATTGCGCGCCGAAAGGGCGTCCGCAACGGAATTGAAGTCTACAGCGAAGATGATCTCGACACACTCCTCCCCGAGACCGACGCCCTCGTCATGATTCTTCCTGGCTCTGACTCCACGCGCCATGTTCTCAACGCTCAGCGCCTGAAGCAATTGCCCAACCACGCGTGGGTCGTCAACGTGGGGCGCGGTACATCTGTCGATGAGGACGCTCTTGTCGACGCGCTTGAGAAGGGAGAGATTGGCGGTGCGGCGCTGGATGTCTTTGAGACTGAGCCTCTTCCTGAGCCGAGTAGGATCTGGAAGGCTCCTAATACTATTGTGTCGCCGCATGCGGCTGGTGGAAGACCTCAAGGTGCTGAGGGGCTTATCGCTGATAACCTAAGACGGTTTAGGGCGACGCAGGAGTTGAAGAACCTCATTTAAAATAGAATAGAGAATAAAACAAATACTTCAAGTCAACAATGATCGGTTTTCAACGAAATCCTGGTGATCGAAGCCTGTACTCTGTAGACAAAGTCCAAGATTCAATTGATGAGGGCATTCGCGGTGAATCTGTGACCCCACTTTTCTGCCATGATGAGGCAATTCGCAGGCACTTCTTCATTGCTGACTGGACATCTCTCAACGTAACATCATAAGCTCAAGAAGATGCACAGTTTAGCTCATACTACAAGGGAGTGTCTCGAGCCTGAGAAGACCGTAAACAGGTTCTGGATCAGGCTTCGGCATAGCTTGAAAATGCGGGGTTCAATGAGTAAGAGAAAAGAAGACCATCGGGGTACCTTGGCTCGAATCGCCATGATGCAGCCTGGAGTATGAGAACACCAGAGTAAGTCAAGTATGCGTCTCATGAAAATGGAAAACAAAGAGATTTGAGTGATCGGCCGATCTATTGACTATCGAAAATGAATCTAAAGCAAACTAACTGCAAGTCCGAACGAAACGAATGTCTAGTACAAATTCAAATCTCCATCATGATGTCCCAAGCTGAGATATCATGCTCCCCCTATTACTTTTCGTGCTGTATCAAGCCCAACCCAGATTCAACTATCCAAAGCTGAAACTCGAGCATCCTCCAGTATTCCTTATACAAAGTGCCGGTGAGGAGTTGCCGCTTAGTTGTGGTTCTGTCCGTTGTTGCCAGCGTTCTTGTCCTTGGGGGGGTTGATGGGGGCCTTGTTCTTGGGAGGCTTGTCACCGGCACGGGGCTTATCCTCGGGCTTGATATCGCGCTTGTTGTTGGGAGGGTTGACGGGGGCCTTGTGCTTGGGTGGCTTATCACCAGCGTGGTCTTGATCCTTGACAGGAGGCTTGTCCTCGGGCTTCATGTCCCTCTTGTTGTTGCCAGCGTTGTTGTTGGCCTTGTCACCAGTAGGAGCCTGATCCTTGCCACCGTTCTTGTTCTCAGTCTTGACGCCGCTATTGTTATCAGCCTGCTCCTCAGAAGGAGCCTGTCCACGGGGCTCATCATGGGTAGGAGTGGTGGTAGGAACATTGGCAGCAGAGCAGCCCTTGGCAAAGACGTAGAGCTCATCATCACGACGAGGGATCTTGGAGGGATCAACACTGTACAGCTTGCACACAGGCTCCGACGCATCAGCAGGAAGACCAAACAGGAAACTCTTGCAAGACGCCTGCGCATCACAAGCATCCTGGCACTTCTCCGCGGTCTGAGCACTAGGCGTAGCAAAAGGCTGAATCTTGCTGTTGCTAGCACCCGTAGGCGCAGTGTTGCAGACAAGATCCCTTGCAGCCTTGGTCTTGATCTCGCCGCGCGGCTTATCCTGCGTAGGCTTGGTGTTGGGCACAGCCTTGCTGGAGCAGGCCTTGTCAAAGACATACAGGTTGTTTCCCTGGTTGGGGACCTGGGCTGCAGGGACGGAGTAGAGCTTGCAGGTGGGAGCCTTGGCGCCAGAGGGGAGGCCGAAGAGGAAGCTCTTGCAGGAGGCATGGGCGGTGCAGAGCTTCTGGCAGGCCTCGGCGGTGGAGGCGGTTGGGGTGGAGATGGGTTGGATTTTGGCGGAGGAGGTGCTGGAGGGGGCAATGTTGCACTGCTGGGAGCGAGTGTCGAAGGGATGGGCGAGGATGGCGGTGGCCATTGAGGCGGTGAGCATGGCGATGGTGGTCTTCATGATGAAAGATTGTTGAAGTTGAAAGTGGAACTTGAAGTAAGTTGAAAGAGTGTCGAGAGAGTGTGAAAGTGCTTGATTGAAGTGATTGTGTTGGTGAGTGAAAGGTGATTCTTTGTCGAGAGTTCATGATCCTTTTATACCTGTTGAGTCGATCATATTCAAGGATCTCATAGACAGCATTGTCCCGTAACTCATCATGACCGCGTCAGCTATTTCCGAACGACGTGAAGATCAGAAGCTTTGGCCTATTGGAGTTTACAGCATCACACAGGCCTCAATGGCGATGCAACTCGAAGCTGGAGCCAGGTCCACATCATGCATGCAAGCAGTGCCTTGCTCATATTCCCGAGCTTACGTGCCCCATTGTGAGTTGACAAAGGTAAATCTTCTAGAGTTACATGATCATCATACCTTCAGAAAGCATGATGTTGGGTACCAAGCCAGTAGGAATGTCCTTATTCACAGCATGACGAGTCTTTTGGAATAGTACCAATGTCGTTGCTATGTTTACTATCAACTCCATTCATCCCGTCATCAGTGGCCATGCTTTCTCCTATTCGCTGGACGGAAAGTTCCGTCTTTCATTACGGCTGTGAAGAAATGATCGCTGCATCCTTGCCAGCATTAGGCTGATCCCCCACATGCCGTTGAAACAAATCAACGTTTCCCTTCGGAACCCAGGAGGTCGGGAGATTTCTGTAGGTTTGCGCTAAAAGCTTGTTCGTTGGTTCGAGGCTTGCAGTAGCCGCGTGGAGTCGGCGGCTGAGGCTCTGCATAAGGAAATATTCAGGTTATGAATAGAACTTGGATATTCATCACGGTCTCAGCATTATTCCAATCGAAATATGCACTGTGACTTTTAAATGATGCTGTTAGTTGACTGATTGCTGTCCGTCAGTCGCACTCAGCCCATCGAGTTCACATCAATGGCTAATGTAGACATCACGCGTAGACAGTACATCCAACCAATGCCAGCCTTGATCCTGTTCACCATACAGCCCAAACCAGATGAAAATGGACCATAAATCAACAGCTCCCGGGTAGTTTCAAACTCATCTTCGAAAATTCATTATTCTCGTTATGTTAATGTGGCTGTGCATTTCCGCTTCTTCGATCCACTCGAGATGAAACGGCCAGCGTCTAAACTACTGCATACAGTGCGCCCCAGAAAACGTTTCGACCATGCCCGCATAAACATCCACGTAATCGGTACCAAAGCTCAACAACCTGGTCCGATCTGCCGACACTAACACCAACAGCTACTATTCTTATTATAGATACCTTATGGATAGATTGAGCATGCTAATTGGTTGAAAAGAACACAGAGCAGGTCACCTACTTACACTATTTACAAGAATGAATCCTCAGCTTCCTTAAACCTGGTTATAATCTCCCTGGCAGCCTGCAATGGCAGGGCTTCTACCGTCCGGCCCATATTGCCTGTCATTGTCTCAGCCATACAAAGCGCATTGTATATAGCCTCTTCCGTAGCATCAGCTGCTGCTTCAAAGAGCCCGTTGATCGTCTTGTTATTAGTCGCCTCTACGTCAATAATCTCAGGCTTGAATGGATCAATGGTCTTGGGCTGGCCAGCGACTGTCTGCACGGGGATCTCCGCAGCCGTGGAAAACGCAAGGAATAGATCCCCCGAAGGGTTGTGAGCATAGCTTCCCACGCGCGCAAGGCCCATGGTCGCTCTCTTGGCCAGCCGCTGGAGCTGGCCAGGAAGAAGCGGTGCATCCGTGGCGAGTATGACGATAATGGACCCGTCTTTCTTGTCCTTTGCGTCGTTGTACGCTTTATCATGAGCAGCAGCGGCCTCGTCTTTTGCATTTCTCTTTTGCAGGATTCGTCCGACTGGGACGCCTGAGATGTGCAGATGCTGGAGTCTTCCGTAGTTGGCCTGGACAAGAGCAGCAACTGTGTAGGACGTCTCGTCTTTCCCAAGCACGATTCTGCTGCTGGTCCCGGTGCCGCCTTTCCCCCCATGGCACAGCATACCTGTTCCGCCACCGACGTTGCCCTCGGCAATCGGCTCCTCAGAAGCATTGGTGATGGCGTCCACCACGTGTTCCGGCGTCACCGCAAACTGCCTCAGGTCGTTGAGATGCCCGTCAAACGTCTCGGCGACCACTGGCAACAGGAACCAATCGATGCCCTGCTCGCCTTTCCCGTAATGTTCAATTGCGTACTTGTAGATTCCTGTATAACACGGCCCTACTGCAAAGCTGTTGGTAATGAGAATGGGTGAGTGCAAGAGACCGCTCTCTTCGATCCAGTGTGTGCCGGTCATTTCTCCAGATCCATTGAGACGGAAGACGCCGGCATGGCAGGCTTTGTGGAACCAGTCTTTCCGAGGGAGGATGGTGGTCAGTCCCGTGTTGATTTGCCCACTCTCGTCGCGGATAGTGGTCGTGTGGGCAAGGACGCCGGGTACGTCTGTGATGCCATTTTTGGGACCAGGTGACAAAAATCCCAGATGTGCCTCTGGTATGACATCGCGGAGCCTGCCGCGGGGTTGCTGAGGGGATGTATTCGTTGCCATTATTTAGATATTCGTATTCTGGCGCGTTTATGTTCAGATACACTGGGTAACTATGCAAGTCTCAAAAGTTGGACGATAACTACTTTGCTCTATTTATCAAACCGGGCTGAAAGAGAGATAGAGGATTCGTTGCGGTGTTTTCTGATTATCGGCATGAGTCACATCGATCCATTTATCTGCTGCTAATCTTACTGAAGTCCAAAAGAGAAGGTACTAAGGTGTAGAATGCTACATAGAACCTGGATCCGGATCACGTGGAAGTTCCGTTATTGCGAAGGATTTGTTCACCACCACTTTTAAGAAACGCAGGGTGCCAATTAGCAGGGCATTTTGGGGACAGGAGCTGCCATCTCCAAATTGGAAGAGTCATATGATGTTTTACCCCTCTTTTAGAGATAAGCTAGATTTCTTCAGAAATGCCTCAACTAGACGGATCAGTCAATCGATTAATGGATAAACAACCCTTTGTTTTATCCAACAGGAGGAGAGGTTCTTAGTTAGATCATAATATTCTGTGAACAAGCTGGTCAATGCTCATACTTCATAGCTATGTTGATTCCCTCCGGCCGGTGGATCATCCCACTTCCCGCTCCGACATTAGCTTCAGTGACAAGCTTTTCGGGATCTAAATAGACTTCGGCAATTTCACCAATCGACGCTCTTGTATTGTTTCCGGATGAAACGGAAGAAACATTTTGCCGAGCTGACGTCTCTAATGTTCTGTTGGGAGAAATGGATACCCATGGAGAGAAGCAGGGGTCGAGAACGAAGGCCTCAATATTGAGACTAAGAGTGGCTGAACGTTTCAAAACTCGACTTAGCCTATTCATTTGGAAGTAGGTCGGAAGAGTGATTACGAATTTGGAAAATGGCTGTAGTGGAAGCCGGAAGCTGCGTATGGCAGAGTAAAGGCCTGCATGAATCTGAATCAATAGTTCATAACAGAACCCATGATGATTCCATAATCTGTTTGAGAATTGAGAAGAATGGCCTGTCGGGCGTGTGGGTAGAAAGACTCTTACGTGCAAGTTCGCCGACGAAATGGCCAATTTCGGGATCGAGACTAACTTCCGGATGGATGATGAGACCATCGACAGAGCACTTTCGAACTACTCCTGAGTGACACTAGCAGATACAGGATCTCATTGAACTCAAGCCAAGAGGAATATTTACTCGAGTAGCACAAGATGGAGAGAAGTGACTTCGTATAGTAATGCTTCGAACAAAAGAGGAATCTATCACGAACGGTGAGTTGTACAAGATCAAATTGCGGAAACTGCTCTTCTTCTATGGTACCAGGGCATGTCTGATTTTTTCGAGAACCGACGAGATACTCATTATGAACTAGCCCGCGGCGCAAATTAGACATCTTCCCATTCGCCGCCATGGCCGTTGTTGTGCTCCCAAAAGCTCAGCCAGCCACGAAACTTATTCATCTTCACCAAAAGGCCCTAAGCCTGGTTCCGTCGAGAAGATGTTTCTTCCCACATCACGCTTCTCATGAAGAGTTCGTGCGTTGGCTCCCAGACTATCGATTTCAGATTCATGCAGACCTGCATGTTGAGGGTCTTTGTACACAGAATAGCGTGATAAACGCGTCACTAAGAAATACTTCTTTTAGTCGCATTAACAAACCAGACTACGCCAGATGTTCTGACGCTTGGGGGATAAATACTTGACTTCTCTCCCATCAATCTCAAGTTTTCTCATCACAGCATCAATCACTCTAACAACACACTCATTCATCTTCACCACACTCTTTCAACCACATTCATTTACCTTTCTCAATCTCTTCAACAGACTCAGTCAAAATGAAGTACTCTCTCACCCTCCTTTCCCTCTCCATGGCCTCCGCCATGGCAAGCCCCTTTGCCTCCAGCACCCCAAAGTGCAACATCGCTCCCAGCGCCTCTTCCAACCGCAAGGTTCAGCCTTACCATACCGGTAAAGCCGACACCGCCATCGACTGCCAGACCTTCTGTGCCTCCGATGACCACTGCAAGAGCTTTGCTTTTGGTCTCGTCAAGGGCCACTCGCACCCTAGCTGTCTCCTCTTCAAGGTCTCAGCTTCTGAAGTCCCTGCTCGCAAGGATGGTCTTCACGTCTTTGATAAGCAGTGTGCATCTGACCGTGTTCCTACGTCTGCGCCTACTGCTTCTGAGCCTTGGGGTACTGTACCCAAGAAGGTTCTCGTTCGTCGATCTTTGAAGTGCAACTGTGCTGCTTCTGGTTCTGCGAGCAGTGATGTTGAGCCGTTTAAGACTACTACTGCTGCTACTGCTAAGGACTGCCAGGCTCTTGCTGAGGCGGATTCTTCCTGCCAGAGCTTCCTTTTCGGTCTTCCTAGCGGATCAAGCACTCCTGTCTGCAAACTTTACAAGGTTGCTGCTGCCAAGGTTCCTGCTCGTGCCGACACTCTCTTTGTCTTTGACACGGGCTGCTCTTCTAAGCAGGTCCCTACTACTCCACCTACTGAGGACGCTCCCCGCGGTCTCGTCGGTACTGCCAAGGCTACCAAGGTTAAATCTGCTCCCAAGGTTACCAAGGTTGCTGAGGTAAAGGCTGAGAAGCAGAACAACGACGCTTACAAGGTTTCCAACCCCAAGCCCAAGGCCACCAAGGTGCAGAAGCCCAAGGCTAAGGCTACCAAGGTCGCCAAGGTCGAGGATGACAGCACCCAGTACGCTCAGGTTGGCGATGACACTGTCAAGCACCAGGCCAAGGTTACCAAGGTTGAGAACAAGCAGCCCAAGGTCACAAAGGTCGCAAAGGTCGACAACCAGAAGGTCCAGAAGAACCAGGACAAGTCTGGCGAGACTGAGGCTAAGCCTGCCAAGGTTGAGAACAAGCAGCCCAAGGCTACCAAGGTCCAGAACAACAAGCCCCAGGCCACTCAGGTTCAGTACAAGGATGAGACCAAGAACACCAACGACAAGGACAACACCAACGAGAACAAGAACGTCAAGGCCGACAGCCCCAAGACTCTGGCTACTAAGGTCCGCAACAACGAGCACCAAGCCACTAAGGTCCAGGCTGTTGAGCACCAGGCTACCCAGGCTGGGGGTAAGAAGTCTGCTTGCAAGACCACCAAGGGCTCTGCAGCTCAGCCTAAGATCACCCAGGCCTAGAGTACCATACACTGAGGAGGAAGTGGCTTTGTCAAGTGGGTTTTGTTGAAGAGCCTTCATTTCCTTCTCGGTCCTCTCTCTGTCTGTTCTCCATTTGTGGCTCCTGAGTCTGTCTCTGTTGAGAATCACTTTCCTTTCGTATCTATCTGCTTTCATCTTCTGTACTCTTATAATGTTTACATAGATTCGAGCTACATAGTCTTTCAATAACATACATTTCCTTTTCTACCTCAACGCGCGCTTTTGACGACAGATTTTGATCATTATACATTAATTCGGGATGAAGATGCATTTGCATAGTGGGCAGTCGACGTGATATTCCCTGAACCAAGAGTCCAAGCATCTTGTATGGAACACGTGCTCGCATGTTAACCGACGCACATCTTCCTCGTCCCCTAGAGTCTCAAGACATACGGCACTTCATAGCAATTGACGTTAGTATGACTCCAACTCTGTAGCATTTTGACGTACCATATCTCTGCTAGGCTAATCTCTGTTGAACTCACGCTTGATTGCTTTCTAACATCCTTATACTTGATAGATGGATTCACTCGGTTTAGCGTCTGTAGATTGTGTCGCTCTATCGGCGTTCGCTGTCTTGGTGGTACGCGAATAACGGTCATGCGAGGATTTCGACGGGTATTACAGCTTCGGAACTTTAACAGGATGCTTCGCGGGTTAACTTCAACTGACGTGCAAACTGGTCTGTGTAACATACATGATGATGGTTAGTATGGCGAGAGTCCCACCGAATAAGAACCAGGGTAGGTTCACGCTCGAGGCCCTGTCATTGTAGCTTTTAGCCTCTGATCCTTACTTCCGGATATGTTCCGTGGATGAAGAGTTCATCGGAGCACTTACATCAAGGGCCTTTTACAAGTGAATATCTGCAAAGTTCGACCACATTCGCGATCTGAGACGGGTAGACATGCCTCGGTTAAAACAATATCCGAGTTTTTGACTGATTGTCGGATAAATCAAGAGCGGATATCAAAAGCCAAGGTGTTTCATCAGAATTGGCATTTATCCAACGTTTTCTCACAGAGATAGTATAAGCAAGAACAGAAGGACAACAATGGTCAAGAAGAGCAGGTGTAATAAAGAAGTTGATGTTTCAACATATTCAATTGATACGGACATTGCCCATCTTTCAAGGGATGCCCAGAACAGTATCCAACTGACAAGACCAGCCAAGCACAGTAGCACTCTTTTGCACTGCCACTCTCCCACCCTCGCTAAACCCAACCCGGACACTAATTACCAGCCAAGAACCCATCACCCAACGTCGTCATCACCCATCAAAACCCCCAAAACATGCTCAAAATGAACCATATAAACCCCGAGATCATCCCTTGACGCGTATATACCAGTTCGTCTAGAACACCAATGATTGTTTCAGGGTTCCGTTGTGTGCATATCGTATGGACTGTTAATATACATATAAACGACATGACTGGGTTCGTCGTATAAATGTGGATCGCCAAGTTCACTCCTGATGATGCCAAGTCGGCTTTGTTCAAGTTATCCGGTAGTTGCGTACACGCGGTGAACAAATTTTCTCCCTTGTGAATCAACAAATTAGTTCATTTGCAGAGAATTTTAGTTAAGGTTTAAGCATACTGATCAAACTCTAGGGGCTGACACAGCTTTATCTGACACTCTAAGCTCAGCCCCCCTCCCCGTCGTTTTCCCTGCATACATCCATCTTCCCTCATCATGGGTATCGACTTTGGTCAGGCGATTGGCACGGCTTGTGCGACATTCGCCGTCACCAACGTCGATGACATTTTCGTTCTCGTCGCGTTCTTCGCAGAGGCTACTACGAGTCGGTCGCTTACGCCTGTCAAGATCGCTATCGGACAATATGTCGGCTTTACAGTCATTGTTGCCGTGAGCATGATTGGCTACGGCGCGTCGTTACTCATTCCTGCTGAACCAATTGGATTTCTTGGCCTCTTGCCAATATTGCTAGGTATATGGCGGATTCTGAGTTATATCTTCAACAAGGATGAGGAGGAGGGAGAAGCTCTGGATCAAGAGTTGACGACTGCTGATGGGTTCAAGGCTGTTTTCAAGGTCGCTTCCATCACTGTCATGAACGGCGCCGACAATATCAGCACATACATTCCTCTCTTTGCTGAAGCAAAGGCTGGAGAGCTGGCGATATACATCGTCGTCTACTACATCATGCTTGGCGTATGGTGTTGTGCAGCATATCTCATCATGCGGCAGAAGCACATTCTGCACATTGCACAGAAATATGCCCGCAGGTTGGTGCCTTTTCTGTATGTCGGTCTCGGAATCTTCATCATTGTCAACTCGGAGTGTTATCCATGGGCTATTGAGGAAATTGATGATGACATTGCGTCACTTCCTGGCAAGATCGTCATGGGGGTCACGACTGCTGGTTTGTTGGCGTTTTGTATCGGCGCCATGCTTTGGAGGAAGTTGAGCCAGAGATCGGAGGATGTTGTTGTTGATAATGAATCGTCTGCTGTTGATGATCAACGAGGATCACAAGAAAGGGAACAAGACACAGCACAGCAAACTAGGGGGCAAGCTGAAGCTTCACGAGACGCAGGCAAGGCTATCTTTCTACAATGATACTAGAAGCTAGCTGACAGGAATCTAGGCGACGTCAATGGTCCTACGAACAAAACCGGAGCGCAAGTCAGGAATATTCCCGTTGTCGTTCCCAGGGAGGGAGGCTCGGCGGCATAAAGACCATTGCGGATAAAAGCAGGACTCTAGCGGGAAGAAGTAACTGGTCTGGCATCAGGTTATCCTTAATAATACTTGTTGTTCGCGACATCATCACCTTGCTAAATCCACTGTATGACTGGTCGACCGTCCAACCCTCCCAAGCTATCGAGGGTCAACAAGCTTATCGAAGCTACCATTGTGATGCAGATTATGCGCCGTCAATCGCATTCGCAGAACTCCCAAATTCGACGTCATATCGGCTATAGTTCTTCATGGATTCTGCCCGCTTACTCACTTCTCAGACTACCACTTGAACGGGTTCTCTATTTCAGATGTCAATGCGATACAACAACAAAGGTGTACATTCTAGACATCGCATCAACGCTTATCTGATACACAGACCACCCAGACACTTGCGTTAACAACACACGGTCCACGAAAGATAGTTTTATGGATGAATCACTTGTCAATTTTGGAATAGTAGAGGTTTCGCTTTGGCCACCCGACAGGCATCTTACTGGCCGATCAACCGAGTTCATCATCCTCTAACGACATTGACGAATCGGAATTAATCCTTATATGTCGTTGGGCAGAGATATCACTTCAAAATTACCGGACTATGCTGAAACGATAAACAAGCTTTGAGGCCCGATTGATAGTTTGCGCCACTACGTTCGTCGATCAATTGTCTTTCAGGCTGAATCATGACATAATACCCCATGCTTACACCGCTTTTCAACCCAATTCTTCGACCCCAAATTCCCAATGCGCCACTGAAACTAACAGCCAACTTTTCCAACATATCAGACTCTTATTTATTTATTAGATATAAAGATGGCTGCATCAAGTAAGAGCCCAGAACGCATCGCTGAGCTCCGACAGAGCGATGTGCCGGTCCCATGGTGTGATGAATTTGAAAAGATGATAAGCGGCATGAAGTTAGTCTCGCCAACTTCCCTGAGAGTCTTACTAACTGTGTACATGTAGCTTTAACACGGGAAATTCGCAAGAGATGATGGATCACAAATTAGCTATAAAGAAGAAACTACTCTCTTTTAATGACGAGAGTATTCCTGAAGGCAGCACCCTCGCGTCATTAAAATCAAGACGCATGGCAGTAGTAAAAGAAATGTTCGGTAAACTAGGCCAAAACGTCACCATTGAGCCACCCTTCTTTCTCCTCTGGGGCTGTAACATCTTCATAGGAAACAGCGTCTATATGAACAGAGAGTAAGCCCTCACAACCCCCACAAATCCCCATCTTGCTCAGAACTACACAGGGTATCTATCCACGACAACGCGCTTGTTACAATAGGCGATGGCGTACTCATAGGTCCTGGGGTCTGTATCTGCCCAGGAACTCACGCTGCAGATATGCAGAGTCGGAGAGAAGCGCAGGGTACATCGTTTGCGCTACCGATTCGTATAGAGGCGGATTGTTGGATAGGAGCTCGAGCTACGATATTACCGGGTGTTACTATAGGGAGAGGAGCGACTGTTGCGGCGGGGGCGGTTGTGATTAAAGATGTTGAGGCGGAGACGTTGGTGGGAGGAGTTCCGGCAAGGTTTATTCGGAGTTTGAAGAGTCAGACAACATGAGAATCGACGCATTGGCAGATTTCGCTTTGAGAGTTAGGCTGTTATTTACACGAGAACGTGTCAAAAGAAACCGATCACATTGATATCACTAATCCTGTCTTGACTTGACCTAACGCCATGCTTATCTGAGTCCGCCGTCAACCTCCTTCACTCACGGACTATGCACCCGCCACAGCACCCGCAACCTCCCCAACAACCTCATCGATAATCCCCTTCAGCTGCTTCGACACCACCGCGGAGAACAACACCATAACCACAAAGAACTCATCCCCCGTTACATAAATACAAGCCTCCTTCTCCCCAAACTTCTTCCAGCCCGCACTCCCATACTTAGCAACCTTCCTCCCACTCTGATCATACAGCTCAAACCCCGTGCCAGTCATCTGATTCACTTTCCACTTAAATTTCCCCATGTGTGTATGAAAACCCCAACTGCCTGTCATGCTGCTGTTCTTGATCACCATTGGCTGGTTGAACACTGATACGTCGATGCGTGATGTGCTGAGATGCATTGTCGCTGATGCTATTATGTTTTCGGGGGCCGCGTGGCCGCGGTGCATTAGAATGGTTGAGCTGCTGGGGCGTTTGTAGATTGCGTACAGGGGAGGGGATTCTTTTGGGGCGTTGGAGGGGAGTATGGAGAGGAGGTTGTCGTCTTGGGGGTGTGGACGGATGGTGAAGACTTGGGAACCATTGGAAGAGGAGCCTTGGGGGCTGGATGATCCGTACAAGACTTTATTGAGTAGTTTCTCCATGATGACGACTCTTGAGGTGATGATTGGCTTGTATTGACTGCTGTGTTTTATTATGGGAGAGCTGAACAGGCCAAGAAGGTCGGTGAGGGATTCATTGTCAATTTATATCTGTTTTGCCAAGTGACGTACGTCGATAATATAAGCTCATGTCATTTCCCGTAAAGGGAGCTATGCTGCGACAGCGGTTGGAATCAGCATGTTAGTGCACAGCCCTGTTGGTGGCAAGTCAAGCTGATTGGTCGGTTCGTTCAAGCAGCGGTTTTACGTGCATTAAATTCCGACGCGGAACTGAGACAACAGGTGACTACGATTCCGCTGTCATCACGCATGTCTTGGCAATGCATTTAAATCATTAAATAACTAAAGTTAGACATGTTAAATGTCAAAGTTAATGAAGGAAATCAAATATCTACTGCATATAAATCCCCGATCCAGTCCGCAATCATTGCCACCATCTCCTTGGTACAGCTATGGCCCGTATTATCCTGTATGAAAATCCTAGCCTTGCTTTTTGCCGCAAACTCCCCATTCATCGCCATCTTCCTCCTCTCAAGCCAAGACTCAGAAAAGCCCGCTGGCACAAGCGTATCATACTTGCCATTGCACATCAGCAACGGAACCGTCCTGGGGAACTCATCTCTGGCCTTCCTGTCACCTTCTCTCACTAATTCCGCGAGAGCCCTGGGCCATCTTCGTCGCTGCTCCTCGCTCATGTCTTTCTCTAGCTCATCATACGGGACCTTATCAAGCTCGTCTTGATCGACTCCAAGAGAGGCTGCGTCGAGGCCGAGTCGGGATAGGAGAAGAGAGGTTAGATTGGGGCAGCCGACCACGATTGCAAATGCTTCGAATTGGCCGGGTGCTACTGAGGCCATGCGCCAGGCTGTATGGCCTCCTAGTGATACACCTAACATGATATTGTGAAAGTTGCGAAATCGAGGCAAATATGCTGGCAAATAGTCCAGGATGAGCTTGAAATCCTGAGCGGAGCCTGATATCATGGACATCAAATCTATTCTAAGCACAGACTGTTAAACGAATCCCTTAACTTGTTGAACGGATAAGTAGACAAATAAATCCGTGCCTTTCACTTACCCATGATTCTTATTACCATTCGACCAAGTCTCATTTGCTCGTTGATCGATCTGAAGTCTGTTTAGCAGATACCCAAAGTAGATCCATACATTAAAACTTCGTACCTCTCGATTACCATGGTTTCTCATGTTCATTGTCACCGCAATCATGGGCATCCTCTTCCGTCTCCCATCCGTCCTGTATGTGTGCAAGATCTCATGAGCAATGCCCTCAGTGACGAGGTACGTTCTTGTTCGGTTGTGGGCAAGATACAAGACAGCTATATCATCCCTAGGCAAGTCATCCAAATCCTCAAGTCCGTACAGGTAGATCTGAACGCCACCCACTACAAGGGATGATTTGCTGGAGCGCGGAGTGATAGGTGGTAGGGAAAACCGCGGCTCCAGTCCATCATGTGCAGCAGGTGATTGTGTAGGCATGTTGTGCTCTGATCGTAGAATAGGTTATTTGACCGGCGACAGGGCGGGAAATAGGTGTAGTTGGATGACATAGACCAGGGACAGGAAATCTGACATCGAACTGCCCATATGTAATCCATGAGACTTGTTGTGCAAGCCAACGGCAGCGGCAGTAATATTGCTTATAGGCGATGAGGCCGAGAAACGGAAAATCGGCACAAAAGGTCATGCTAGGGCCTTTTGATTTTGATTTTTTTACCGGCGTCAGCATCATTCGGTAAATTGTTTTCGGCTGCTTCTTAGTTCTATTCAAGCGTTCTCGTATTCCGGTCAGATAATAATTCATGATTCATAATTTGTGCCGAAAGCACGAATGCCGCTGATGCAAGAGGGTGAGTAAAAATCCAACTTATCCCTGCATACTCCTTAGTTTGGTCAAGATTTACCGCATGTGTGAGCCTAGAAAGATGGCGTAACCATTTCGGCAAATTCGGCAAATTCATTAAATACGGATGTGTAAGCGGGCTTCAACGATCTGCTCCCCACTGGACATGCTTTGATGACATTCCAGCCGTCTGGGCTCGTCTGTAGAGGTTAGAGAATGATGTATTTCAAATTAGGAGCACGTGGAGCGAGGACTAATTACGCAGGTAAGATGCTCGTATGCTCAATGTAAATACACCTATTATTCCATGTTTTTACTTTTTGCAATCTTGTTCTTGAGTTCCAATACCCGCCAAACTAGTATTCTATCTAGTGTCTTTGTCGAAGGGCAGCATCCCTAGATTCTCTTAAATAATGAAGCTGTTTAGCTTTTTGCTTCTCTCGGCGTTGTCCGCCTGTATCGAGGCCGGACTGGCCCATGGACATTGTCGAGACCTGCCCTCAGGCCAATCCCCAGGCCATGTCTCTAACGTCAGCATCACCAGTAGCGGCAAGGAACGCAGTTTTCTCGTTTTCATTCCTCCAGGATATAGCGAAGACCACCCAACACCTGCCATCTTTTCCTACCATGGGGGCGTCAGGGACGCAGAAGACCAGCTGCAGCTCGATCAGCTCACCAGCCCGGACTTCAACCCGGGATCACTTGTTATCTATCCTCAGGGTATTCAAGTAAGATCCCACCAGAAGATTACCCAGAGGCTATAGAATATATACTAATACTCCATTAGGACACATGGCAAGGTGTTCCCGGTGTCAAGACAGACGATGTCAAATTCACCGCGGATATCCTAGATTACGTCGAGTCTCATTACACGGTAGACAAAAGTCGCATTTATGCTACAGGAAAGTCTGACGGCGGTGGCTTCACCAACGTCCTAGCCTGTGACGCCGCCATGTCTCTCCGCTTTGCAGCGTTCGCACCCGTATCAGGAGCCTTCTACATCGACACTTCACCATGCGACCCAGATACGGTCTCTGTTCCATGCAATGCACAACGCGATAATATACCCTTCATAGAGTTCCACGGTGGTAACGACACAACCATCCACTATGACGGCGGAGCGCGCAAGAAGGAGTGCTTACCTAGTATCCCGCATTTCATTCAGCAATGGGCTTTGCGCGATGATCTCGGGAGCAGCAACCAAGAAACCCACATCGCACCCAACACGGTTCGTTACCGTTTTGGTAGCGGCTCGACGGAGGGTTTGGTTGAGCACTATTATGAGTCGGATATCGGCCATGATTGGCCAAGCACGGTGCCAAACGACGACAATCAGCGCTCTGGCCACCATGTTGCCAGCTACAACGCTACACCTATCATCGTCGATTTCTTCTCACGGCATTCCTTGTGATTCGGTCTATAACTGAGTAGCTTGAAACTGCCTTATTCAGGTTCAGGTCATCTGCACTCATTCATGTATAGCCAAGATAGCTGAGATAATCCATGAACCTAGGAAGCTACATGGTGTGAGATGGACGGGAGATTCTCTTAGTTTGTTAAATTATGTTGTAAAACTTGGGTAAACTGGCAAGAGTCAAGTTCAATAGAACTCCGAGTAGTTAGGTGAACAGTATGTAACAAAGGAACAATACGGTGGGCTATACATACATACGCACGCGTATAGGTGAACGAAACAACTTGGCCAGTGATACATAAAAGCAGTTCGAACTAGTCTACAGCATCGCTGGAAAATAGGCGACACTGCTGATTAGGCTGCACCGAGTCTACTTAGAATGAAATATTGTTGTACAACGTGTCATCTACCGGCTCACTCGCCATTAATGACACGTGTTGGCCGTGTATACCGGCATCAGAATTAGAGAAGAAATGCTGGAAGACATCTTCAGATAGTGAAAAGCCGGGACTAAGGAGCTGGTCCACGTTGCTAAATTGCGGCGAAACCGAGTACCACAGCTGTTCAGTATCTTGGGACATTACATTCAAGTCTGTCATTAGAAGGCCGTCTGACTGGCACTGATTGTCCATCAAAGTATGGGCCTGAGGCTCGACTAGACCCGTGTTGGTGCTTTGCTGGACCGAAGCTGCTAAATGCGTCTGAGGATCTGAAAGATCAGATGAGCTCGATTGTGAGGCTCTTGTTTTGTCCAGGATCTTTTGAGCCCGATCAAATAACTTGTACATTACATCGGCGCTCCAATATGTCACTCTGAGGTTGGAGAGCACAAGCATGCATAACTGCATTTTATGGGCTGCAAGACCATGTGTCAGAGCCTTGGTCGATTTGCAGTCCGACAGGTGAATCTGCATGGCAGGGATGATGGCGGTGATTCTGCAGAGCAAGCGAGAAATATGTCAGAGTAATAGTCAGCGAACGGTTACATGGCAACATACATCATTGGTTTCAAGTACTCTATAGCGTCAAGCTCTATGAGCCTCTGTAACAGGGCATTTGTATTTGCCGCGGCATCGCGAGCTCGGCGCAAAGCCACTTTGTGCCAGTCTAGAGGCGTCCCTGTAGGCGGAGGGGCAGACTCATTAAGTGCATACGGCCGGTACAGAATCGCAACCGTCGCTCTACTTGTTGATTAGCGCTTGAACGAGATAACACCATGTAGGAAGGGAATTACGGACTGATAAAACAAGTCGATCTGGTACGCGTGAATGCTAAGAGTATCGCACCACTCATCCATAATCCCGGAGTTTGTGGCTGACAATGATTCGATTTGCTGAGCATACTTGTCAATATCATCCACGGTTGGGTCTGGTCCGCTCACGCGGTAATGAAGTCGCAGTATACCACCGAGAACGTCGCTGATACGGACGAGTCGGAGCCAGAGACTCGTCAAGGCCGCAGAGTCAGCCGGAATGAACCGTCTCTTTGCATCATCGGCGACAGAATCTAGTTCTTGGAGGACATCCTGGGAGGTAGGAAATGGGACGTCGCAGTCCTCACTGTGGATTCGCATGGGACGCTCCTTAGCTAACGAGACCCAGCGATCTCTGACCACACACGACCACCAGATACGACGCCCCAATGCTTGTTCCTGGGGGCATATCTGTCGGGCGCGACTACTGGATCGAGGGTTCCGGTGGAGACCGATGCCCTGTGCTAGGGATATGGCGATACCAATCCAGTACCATGCTCCTGTGTGGTCCTGCGGGTCTGTGTACCAGAAGCTTAACAACATAACTGACTGGATCAGTTTCAGCTTCTCAGTAGCTCGATCGAGGTCATATAGGCACTGAAGAGACTCCTTGTTAGCGGCCCACGACGCCTCCAATAAACGAACTAGAACTGTGTCACTGACCTTGGCGCGTTCATACATGGCAGTCTTCATAGCTTTCCGGGATGGAAAGTCGAATCGTCTCAGAAGATCAGCATCTGCAAACTACAGCAAGTCAGATCTGAGTGTCATTCTCCCAAAATTCAGCATTCGAAACTGACATTCGTTGCTGCCAACATCATACTCCAGAACAGAAGATCGTGCTTTTTGTGCGGCCCCTGTCCGTGATAATCATTGAGAAACTCTTTAGCATCGACTATCGGTAGGAAGAAGTGGACATGCTTAAAGTAGGTCCAGATCATGTCATCGCAGACATCTGCAGGCAATGTGGTCAAGACTCCTTCTGAGCGCATGTATTCCACTTGATGTGGCTTGTGCAAAGAATGGAGGGCGCCTTTCGGCGGCTGGTATGGCACGGAGTCCTGTGGGGAGACTGCGTCACAGATATCGTACACGGTACAGCGCGGTCCACGGTTATCTCCTGTAAGTGACGAGGTGAGCTGATGGATGTCTTCGCAGCGATTTGAATGACCTTACCTAGATATGTATCTGGGCTATCATCAGGCAATTTGGGGTCATCCTCCACCCCTTTCTCATGGTTGTCTTCGCTTCTGGTCAAACTGTTCACCGGTCTGGACTGCAAGGCAACGCTCGACTCCTCAAATGTGGAACGTGTATCGTATCCAACATCTCGTGTTGCAGAATGGTGAGAAGCCTCCTCTGTTAACAAGGCTAGTAGACATACAATCACAGGATCGAGAGGCTGGGTACCCACCTCTGTCTGGAGAAGAAGTCGACTTGGAATGTGGTTGACGAGGTCTAGTATTAGCATCGAGTGCACCGTCAGCCGCATGCATCAGCCACGGGAGCGAGGATGAGTCGTTTTTACCGATATTTCTTGCGCGGGAGGACTGTGCAGTCTTCGCCGCCACGCTGGCAGTTGGAACAGGGAGGGCTGGTTTCAGCGACATCGCACTTGACCTTTCGCTTATTGCAGGCCTGACAGGCAACTCGCGAGCGAATTCGTTGTATGCCAGATCGTGCCGAGAGTGGCATACTGCTGTTATGGTCGCGCGATGTATCCCCGGGCAGAATTCGTTCGGTCAATGTTCTTTTGTCGGCAGACTGAATGCCAGTAGCATCGGCAAAAAAGATTCACAAGAAGGTCAGAATTGCGAGGGGAGGATCATCTCCAATTTGCCGTTCTTTTCGGTTGAAATAATACCAGGCCAAAAGAAGGTAGTCAGCTAACGTTAGTACGAAGTCAGCATGGTCATTCATCACCGGTCATCACAGTCCCCGCTTACAGTATTCCAGACTAACAGATCCGAGACCCGATAGGTACGATTATTGACATCATCAGCATGGCTCTCGGTAAATTCGGCAACAATCCCTTGCATTCTGGAGCCAGCAGAAACCACGTACCTAGTTAGTAACCCAGACTAACTTAGCAGAGGCTACTCACGCTTCACAGCTGGCATTTCCCCAGAAAAGCGAAGATTTGGGTTTCCCCGCAAAGAGCCAAAGCTTCTCCAGGATGACACAGTCAATATCTGTATTCTGGTACTATGTACAGCATTGCAACGCCAGGCTTTGTTACCGAATTGCCGTTTTCTCCAGCGACCTCAAGTGAGCTATAAGAACATCCACATGTACATCCATTAGCACGACCATTTTCAACACTCCAAGCCCAGATCAACACTATTACCTTGTCGAAAATGAGTTCAGTCGACATTACAGTCCAACAGTCCAAGGCTCACCTTGCTGGCGATGTTGAGAGGGTTGAAGACATTAATGGCAAGACTGCCACGACGTCTCCCTTTACACCTGAGGAAGAGAAGAAGTATCTCCGGAAGATCGACCTCTGGTAAGAAAGAAAGAGCAATCTCCTTTTTGACTCGTGACTTCTTTTCTGCGGGCCATTCGTTGCTGACAAGTTGCACAAAGGATCATCCCCCTCATGATGATGACCTACACTCTCCAAAGTTATGACAAGGGCGTCATGAGCGCCGCCACACAATTTGGCTTCAGCCAAGACCTGAAGCTGACAACAATCATTGGCCACGAGAAGGACGGCACTCCCATCACCGACAACAAGAAGTACGCCAACGCCTCCATGATGTTCTACATTGGCTACTTGATCGGCACCTACCCGATGATGTACCTAACGCAGCGCTTCTCCATCTCTCGTGTTGTTGCCTCTGCGACCTTGTTGTGGGGAGCTGTGCTCATGTCTACTGCCGCATGCTACAATTACCCGGGCATCATGGTCAACCGACTATTCCTCGGTATTCTGGAGTCAGCCGTCGCTCCATCTTTCACCGTGCTGGTCACCTTCTGGTGGACTCGGGAGGAGCAGGCTCTGCGAACATCGCTCTGGTATGCCTGCGTCGGAGTTGCAACCATGGTCTCGCCCCTCATAAATTACGGCCTTGGCCAAACACATGGATCTCTTCCTTCCTGGAAGCCCATGTTTCTCATTCTCGGCGCCATTACTATCTTGTGGTCCGCTGTTCTATTCTTTTGCCTCCCTGACAACCCGATGACGTCCAAGCGCTTGACCGACGCCGAGAAAGAGATGGCCAAGTATCGCCTCCGGAGAAACAATGCTGGAGCTATCAGCCACGAATTCAACAAGGCTCAGTTCTTCGAGGCCTTTCGTGACTACAAGGTCTATAGCAGCGCTCTCATTGTTATGCTTACCGGTGTGCCATCTGGCGCCCTCGGAACCTTTGGCACCATGGTCATCAATGGCTTTGGTTTCAATCACTTCGATTCTCTGGCTTTGACATGCCCTATTGGTGCCGTCACTGCCCTTACCATTCTCATTGTTGGTGCTATCACCCGCAGGTGGCGCAATACCCGATACCTATGCATCGTTGTTTGCGCCTGTATCTCGATCGGCGGAACTCTGATCTGCTGGCTGGGACCAAGAGATAATAAAGGTCTCTTATTTGCAGGGATCTTCCTCGTCGCCATTCAAGTTGCTTCCGGTGGCCTGGCCATTGGTCTGTCGGCATCCAACATTTCAGGCCACACTAGTAAGTCTCCCCATCTCATATCGTGCAGATGAAACACCTTATTCTAACACAATCTGCAGAAAAGTCAACTGCCAGTGCTTCGACCTTTGTTGGATACTGTGTTGGAAACGTCATCGGCCCTGTTATCTTTGGCGCATCTCCTGGCCCCAGATATCGTGCCGGGTTTACTGGTGGCTGTATCTGCCTATGTGGCGTGGTTGTCATTGCCACGGCTACATGCTTTTTGCTGCGTGGAGAGAACATGAACAGGGACAAGAGAACCGGCCGTCATTCAGATATTCTGCATGATGTTGACGAGGATCTTACGGATATGGAGAAGATGGATTTCAGATATGTTCTGTAAAGGTAGCTTTCCTAGGGTCTAAGTCTTTCCATTGTTATTTCTCTCTCTTCTTGTTATCTGGTCAAAAGCAGCTGTGAGTGAGGGAGGTGTTACTCTAATGAAAGACATCCACTCAAAGGTCCATTTCAGTCTATGATTAGGAACTTGCCCGGTATAGTAATTAAAACTAATAGAGAGGCAAAAGATCTTCACTGCAGCTTATCGTAGAAGGCTGAGCAAGTCTCTTAGATGCGCTGATCTCGGGATAATAAAGGCCTGTATGCCTTGGATCAACAAGCCTGAACCATCTAATTCGTCAAGAGAATAAATAAGCAAACTTAGACTTAATGGAACTCGTAGAGAACGAGCCAATCATCTACGATAGTTTAATGTCAGTCAATTGCTTCTTTTTCTTAAAACATGCAAATCTCGTGGCTCATCCATGCTTACTATTCCAAATCAGGCAAAATGGCGCGCTCCGTCATCGTTCAAGTGGAGACAAAAACATGTGAGATCCATTTCCAAGGCTGAGACGCAGCCAAGCTTACATCTCGACCTCCTCAACCAGCCTTTAACTATCTCGGGCATTCCAGCTCGCCTTTCTTGGTCCCCATCAATCTTGTCTCTTTTTGGTGAGATATACCGCTCTGATCAACAATGCCTGGCGTTCCATCTTACAAAGGCTGCGATGCGTGCCGAAAGCAGAAGAAAAAGGTAAGTTAGCTCGATATCTGGGTTGGAGAATTGTTGAGTTAATGAGGGGATAGTGTGATAAAGCTCAGCCGAAGTGTGCGAGGTGTGAAAGGCTTGATATTCCGTGTATCAACGTGGGCAAACAGCGGTACAAGTTCAAAGTCCAGACCCTTGAACCGGGAGATAGTATAAGTCTTCAGAGCATCGATACAGAAGATGATACCACGACTTCAAGTTCGCGATCTTCAAAATCGCCTATATCTTTCACCCAAGCCCTGATCAAAGTCCCGTACAACAAGACAACAATGGTCACTCAAACGCTTGTCTCACGGTTAGAGATTACAGATCTGCGATATGACATCACCTGCTACGGAGACTTTCTTCGGCATATTCCTGCACGGTTAGGAAGAAATGAAGCTCTTGATGCTTCAGCTGAAGCGTTGGCTACGACGTTTTCGACATTACATCGACCGCAAGGATATCAAACTGTTGATGCACTTACGAAATATGTCAAAGCGATAAGTTCGTTGAGATTATGCTTGGAGGATCCTGCGAAGGCGAGGATGCCGGAGACTATGTGCTCGGTGTATCTGATTATGATCTGTCAGGTGCGTGAATTCGAGTGTGAGGCTTGATCAAGACTGACAATTTTAGGGCTGGCTGGGAAGAGATGATGATCCAACGACGAGTCACGGTCAAGGTTTGGCATATCTTCTCAAAGCAGCAGCGAGAGAGAACTGGAAAGCCGGGTTCGAAACAGACATGCTCTTGACATTCTGTGTCCCAGTCGTATGTCCTTCCAACCTCGTTTCTTTTCCAAGGTTCATCAGATCAAACGAACTGACAATCCCAGATCATAGAAAGCATCTCAAACCCCAAGGTCAGACTAGAAAAATGGTTCTGGGACATGCTCGACAACTTCAAAAAGAACAATCCCCCCTCAACGCCCGAAAGCGCAAAGGCACAGCAAGAAGGCAAGGACGCAGGCGGAATCCCTAGTCTATCCATCCGAAATCTAGGCCGACTCCCAGATTTCATCAACGACCCTGAACTCCACCGCATGGAAATAATATGCGCATACCACCGACTCTGCCGCGATCTACGCAAACTCTCGGAGATCGTCAAAGCAGTAACATGGGCGCCCGGCTTCTCCCCAACGCCCATGCAACTCCGCCTCTCCCGCTCCTACAACTCAGCCTACTCCGTCCTCCTAACCGTCCTCGTGATAATCGGCCAACTCATGCAAGCCTTTGATCCATACAACCTCGCTCTCGTCGGCGAAGCAGCACTATGCTCTTCAGAGGTGGTATCCCTCGCGCATAGGATAAGTCAGTACAGACCGCTGGGTGCAAGCCATGTTCCGTTGACGCTGGCTATTGCGTGGGCTGCTACGGAGGAGCCGGGGATGAAGAGGCAGTTGGAGGAGACGCTGGAGGAGTATCAGCAGGACTGGACTGTGACGCAGTGGATGAAGGTTGGGTATTGGTGGACGGACAAGTTTGCGGAGTTGAGGGGGAGGTTGGCGCCGAGGGTGTCACAGGAGGAGGAGGAGATGTTGATTAGGAGAGGGGAGAGGGTGGCGCTGAAGGGGAAGCAGCCTGCTGATGAGTGTTGTGTTATGTAGAAGCTAGTCGTGTCAACTCACGAATAGGATTAGTTAAGAAGAGAGCAGGTCCTTTCTCCTCCAAGAATACGCGAAACATCTATTCAGCGTTCACAGTGAGTGGTAAGTCAGCCAGATGGAAAATGATCGAAATGAACCTCGGTCCAGATAATTTGCCACGATTAGAATACCGGGGAATACGTACGGGACCATTTATCTGGTCCAGAATGCCCGCCTTCGAGTAGTGTCAAAGAGCTACGTTACCTATTGCAATAGCCCGTGTTTCTCATGAACAAAAGAAACAGCCCATGACGGAGATTACCAGGCAGATCTTTGTACATTTCAATCAGAAAGATGCACCTCTTGCTTTCTAGGGTTTAATCCATGAGTAGCTCACATCTGGTGAAGAAAGGTAGTCAATAGTGCTAGATAGTACTCTTATCGAGTGACCACCGAGCGAGGCCATCACATGAGAGCAACGGCACTGATAGCGCGAACAGACCTAGAACCGACAGCCTATCGCTCGAGTCAGGCGCGAACAGCTATCAATCAACAAGCACGTGTTCACGGACGGTCATCTGAACTAACTCCCGGGCCGACAACCTGTCAGTTCGAAATCAGACTAACTCCACCACTTCATGAGCCCCCTTTCCATCCGGATCCGCAACATTTCATCCCAATCTCAACTAGCCACCCCACAGATACAAATGGCGGACGAGCCTAGCGTTCTGAAGCGGCGGAATTCATCCATCAAGAATTGTGACGGGGATGCGAGCATCTAGAGCATTAAAGCTTACCTGTTTAAGGAGTGCGGAATCAACGCATTGACAACCTGTTCGAGGCTATTCTTTGTTGGTGTAAGTCAGGTTTGGGGGACCTGACTCGTTAAGCCTTGGCACGTCAAAGATGTCATACGACAAGAGCGGTAGGCTAAGCCCAAGACAGGCTGCTTAGGCTTAGCATGAGAACCCCTCAAATATGCATTGACTGAAACGAAAGGCATGGCTGGAAGAAGAATAGTTATGACGAAAGCTTGTTGATATCGCTTCTGGTGCTATAGGCACGATTCTATCTATATGGGCAAATTATACATCGCTGGGTATTCTGATCCAGGCGTCTTTACCCAAATCATCAAACATTAATAAACAAAAATGACACAAAATGGTCGCCCATCAAATCTATACTCCGTGATAGACCTTGACAACACCGGCAGCCGATCGTTCAGAGTTAGTCTCTACATCGTCGGTCCGTATGCTATCCTTACTATGGCTCATCAACTCATCAGGGATGCACCCCACGGGCCCTCTCCTATCCTCGGGACCAGCATCTTCACTCGTGATTTGAATCTCATGCTTAGCGTAGATCTTGAGCGGTAGAGCGTATGCGCCGTTGATCTCTTCCTCGCTGTCGACCTGGTGCAGGTTATGCTCCGCGCGGACCTGGGAGCGCACGACGGAGCGATGGTTGGTGAAGTTTGAGCGGTATGCTTTGGAGGGGTTGTTTGTGCTCTTGCCGTACGTCGAGCCGCTGAAGGAGCCGAGCTTGAAGATGCGGCGGAGGAGGGTCCAGATGTAGGGAAGATTGGCGGTGATGATGGCGGTGGAGGACTCGCGGATGTACCAGAATGTCCAGTTGGAGCCGAAGGGTTCGTTGAAACTGTAGAACTTGTTGAGGATGGCGGAGAGGATCTGTGCGGTGTTAGGTCGGGGTTTCAGGTGGGTTGATGTGAGGTTGGAAGCTTACAGTGAAGGAACCCAATGCAAAAACACCAACGAGGACAGCCTTGCGCTTCAGTGGGAGCTGAGACTTGAGAAAGATTGGCATTGGGATGAGAATGATCATAATATCGGATGTGATGTTGATGACGGCGTTGGTGATGAGATGGTTCGTCGCAGCAGAACATTGCGCTACGACCGTTAGCTTGATTCAATTGAGCATGGATGTAACATACTGTTCTTTGGAGGAACAGCCCAGTACTGGTTAAACGGGCGACACCAAACACCAAGGTACAAGATCTCCATGATGACGAGACCAGCGGTGACATAGGCGGCGACAAACTTGACAGCCAAGTTCTGGCTCAAACTCATTCTGCGATTGTTAGAACCGTTATTGGGCATCGGGACAAGGCGACGTACGTGAGGCGGTTGTACATGAGCAACAGGCAGTACTTCATAAGCCAAATAGTGGTAATCTGCATCTGTTCGACGACCAGGACCCATTTCGATCCGTACTCTCTCGTTTTGATCTCGTGGGCATCGAGGACGACGTGTTCGCTGGGATCGATAAGGTTACTGCTCGTTTGCGAAATAATTGACATTCCGATCATTAACACGGTATCGGTAAACTGTAGCAAAAAACAATTAGACAAGTTACGCTGGAATTGTTGGTGGTGGTGACGTACCATTGCTACTATCATCAAGTAGTCCTCGACTTGTAGCTTCTTGACTGAACCCAGTAACATCCGTCGTGATATCCTGTACAAGGGTCAGTCAGCTTCAAACCCAATTGATCCCTTTGTGAAAATGTCATGTCTTACATTCTCGCAATGACAATTAACCACGATAGACTATACCAAGTCCATATCTCAGCCTCAAACGCCGTCATTTTGTCGGTCGTACGTAATTAATCCGTCTACAAATCGGCTTCTTTTCGCGGGGGATCGAACGGCGGACGGGTGATTTCGTAGCGTGGGTGCAGTGTCAATTCGACGTGGAAGGGCTGTCGAGGATGCAACGGCGCATGACTTGAGTTTCGTGATATTAAGCTTCAACAACAACAAAAACGACACTGGGAATAAAAGAAAGACGACAAGCAACGCGGGGGTGGGTTAAAGGGGGGGAAATGGAAACCCAAGAACTTGGGAATTAGTTTTTATTATTTCCTCCGAAGGTGGAGTTTTTCGAGATTTGGGAATGGAAAACCGTCTCAGGGGATCGAGGGGGGGGATAAACCAGTTCTTTAGCTTGGGTCTAGAGCTGACATTAGTCCCGTTTTTACAAGACGCCACTGATTGATTCTTCAAGCATCGTTGGACCGAAGGCGGGTGTCGTCGGTCCTTGAGAGAGGCACATTAGCTTGGATGGGGATCTGATTCGTTCATCATCCTTGTCTCACTTCAGTGGGAACGACGCTGCACGATCGAAGGAATGGCACTGCAGTTTTGCCACGTTATTGTGATGCAGTCACCGACGAGCAGGGCATGGGTGACAGACAGACATCCTAGCTGAGCCAGTAGATCATGTCACGTCTAGAACACTAAAACCCTTGCCCTGAACAACAAGCAAGCCCTGGAAGGCATGGAAGCGCTCTTTTTCACCTTTGGTGGCGAACTAGAACTGCACTGCAACAGTGGCGCCCCAGCCTTCGCGTAACGTCTTCCCATATCCATTCCGTGCCTCTGTCGGCAACGGACCATGCCCGCTGACACTGTTTCTTATAGCCCCGAATAAGCTAGGCGCTGATTTACAGTGGGCTCATGGTCGCCAATAGACTTTGCTAGTTCGGCGCCAAGCGACCGATCGCGTGGGCACCAGGGGACTTGACTCGGTGGTCACTCCAAGCCCTCCCCCCCAAAACCAAGGAAGACTGAGCCGGATCGTCAGTAACAGAATTGTCTCAGCTCCCCTCCCTCTTGCTTGTCACTTTCTACGCTTATCTTGAAGTTGAGACCGAGTTATCCGGGCCCCAAGATTAGCACAGTTGATGGTGCGCGTTAATTACTGCTTCTAGTCCTGTCACAGAGGAGCTTAGCACAGATACCTCCCCACTTACCGAATGAGGCATCTCGAATTACGTGACTCGTGGGAGGCGTCTTTTCTTGCACTCGTTTCTTTTCATTTAGAGTGACATGTCTCTTATTGCTTCGATTCAGCTTCTTTATGCATCAAAGCGTTCGCTTCTATGCAAGCCTCTTTTCCGACCTATCGATTTTGGGACACTGTTACCTGCTCTTTATCTCTTAGACCTGCTTCTCGGCTGCAGTCTTGGCTGTTTTAACACGTGGGTATCGGTAAACGACAACCGACCAATCCTGTCCAGTTCCCCGATATTATTCCCCTGAACTATTGCATTAATGACTTACCCTCTCTCAATCAATGACTTGTGCTTATTCCATCCGGGGTAGGATTCATAGCCTCCGCGATAGCCAAGCAATGGAGCTGTGTGCTGTGCCCTTATATGGTGGGTTATAAGGTGATTCGGCCTCCGGAGATGAATCCGGATTTACCTTAGCGAATGGCCCCCGTATAGAGTCCACTCTGCTGCGGGAGGCAGCCTTAAGAGGGAGGTGATAATTGACCAAGGGCCGAGACTGGTAACTTGTAACATGTTATGCGACGATTGCTGATTGATATTACGTACAGTAGCCCATGATCGTTGCAGGGTACGGAGTTTTGAGTCTGGGGCATGCAAGACACCAAAAAAGCAATACTTAATAATTATTTCCTTCTAGAATAATAAGCGGCGCAGTAGAAACCCAGTCCAAAAAGAACATCATGTCAGCTGTAGTGTAATAAGCAACGTCTTTTATATCTGTGGTTGGGGTCATTTGTCAGATCTTACAAGAGTCAGGGACAGAACCTTGATGATTTGCATTTTGAGTTATTTTCTGTCTCGCTAAAACGTTTCGTTGATCATAATTTGTCCAAGCTCTTCAGCCTCACATCATGACATAATCTTCTGTGGCTTACACGTGGCTCAGTAATCAACCTTGATGAGGAATCACCAAATTGCGCAACGTCACGTGATGCGATTCCCATTTCAAAGCGGCTCTTTGCGATTCTCTCAAGGTCCATGAGAAAGCGGAGGCAAAGAGAGAGAAAAAATAACGATATAAACACATCGAAGCCTCAACAACACCAAGATTACTCACTTCAAACTGCCGACACTAAATCGAGTCTCATCTCACCGCATCTCAAAAACTCTCTGCCGATCTCTGTAGATCAATACCAGCAAAACTCAAAAATGGTGCATCACATCACTTCAAACGATGAGCTTCAGAAGCTGCTCTCGTCAACAACATACGTCGCCGTCGACTTCTTCGCTGACTGGTGTCCCCCCTGCAAAGCCATCGCCCCCGTCTACGAGCAGCTCGCCACCAAGCACAGCGTCGACAACGTCCTCGCCTTTGCAAAAGTCAACGTAGACCACGTCCAAGACGCCGCGCGTCAGTACGGCATAACCGCCATGCCTACCTTTCTCTTCTTCAAGGAGGGGAAGCAAGTCGCTGTCAACGGGCAGGTTGAGATCAAGGGCGCTGACCCGCGGAGTCTAGGGGCTGCTGCTGAGAAGCTGGGGGGACTAGCGCAGAAGAGGGTTTCTGGAGCGTAAAGGGACTCGGGGATTTTACTCCTAGGGATCGGCCCGTGGAGTTTGGAATTGTTCTTTTCGACTTGAACTTTAGCGTGTTGGACTGGAATGCGGCCATTGTGGAGGGGGGGAAAGTTAAGATGCTGATGGTTAGTGACGGGACAAGGGAATAACAAACGTGTCTGTTTCCGGATATGATGAAACGCGGCTGCAGGTGTATAGCGTCATTTTTAGTCTTTCTGACTCGATGACTCTGAGAACAATCAATAGAGGAATGCTATGAATATTGCAATGTATGACGATGAATTATTATTCGCTGTGTACTAATGTTTCAAGCTACACCGTGATATTGCGATCGTCATGTCAAGACTCGGGATCAGCATCGGTGTCACACGCAATGATAATTGACAGCGGTTAGTGACCCAATCGTATCCACAAACTCCAGCTAAGAGTCTTTTAACCTTGCAATGCGTTAAGATCAGCGAGATATTCCAAGGGTCTTCCAAAGGTCCGAGTTACCGACACAATTGTGTGCCTTGGTTGAGGCTTTTTGTCAATGTTCAGGGTAGGGGACTTGTGAGACTCGTCTCAATGTCGCTCAACTTCACAAGGGAAGTATGGTGGAATTACAATTTAGGAACTTAAAAGTAATTGATTGAGATATAAGTACACTGGGGACAAGACGTGCTCATTTTGGATTGCCATTTATTAATGACGGGGAAGTTCGAGACGATCCTTTTGACAAGGCTCAAATACGTCGGTATGGTTGAGCAATTACTAACAGCGTACTTCAGTGAATTATCACCTGAAGTGCGTTTGGCCATACTAACGAACAGTGAATGAAAAAGATAGTAGAGGGTATTGTTCTACCAACAAACCATTCCAAGAAGGAAGCGCGCTGCGCCAGAGAACTGTTGTGACACCTTTGGTGAAGAAGATTGAGGTGAACGGGCCGTCGATTCTCATACGCCGCTACTGGGGGTGCAGGGTGCGAGCTCGAGGAAGCTAGCAAAAGACTCTTATGCTATGGCAATAGTCGTCCTAGATCAGATGAATGTAATGTCTATTGTGCTATTTGACATCGGAGTTGCAGACATGGAGGGTCGTAGACTGGTATCTGTCTTGTGATAAATCTCTGTAAGCTTGAGCTCCTTGCGCCATGGTCTAGATCAGCTTCGTCTATTCTATCGACACTGGTCACCCAAGCAAGCTAGTGTTTGTTGTTCGGGAGATGATGGAAATGTTGCCACTCGGCCTCGCAGTTTGTATGTAATTAGCCATGGAAATAATTGAAACTCGACATGTGACGCGATGGAGTCGGCTTGACATCGGACTTCTTCCTGACGTTGGCGGATTCGTTGCAAGTTTGCATCAGCTGAGAAGGGTATAGATGTAGCCTTCGGCTACATTGGCTCACCTTCGGAGGATTCTTGACTCTTCCGTGGAGTGAAGTCGCGGGGGTAGTAGCATGTGTCTTCGCTCTATCGAAGCCGTTAACGATGATCGCTCCTGTTACGTTCAGATGAAAGTCGAAGGCGCCCATGAGCTGTGATAACATATTGTCGAAGTTTTGGATAATGGGACTTGGAGTACAGCATTGATATGATTCCCCTGTATATAAACAACGTGTGAGGCGCGTGATGTGAGCATAAGCTGCCAGGATGAACTGAAGGTCGGAGACTCCATCACAACTCGTCCCAACTTCACTTTTGGCGTTGACGGCAGGCCCAAGAAGAAGTCCGTCGGGGTTGGATTCGATGATTTGCTAGTTATTGTCGGGGATCTTCAGCCTTATCTTGGCTTCTTCACTCCGGGAGGACGATAAAGTGGTCTTGCATCTGACGGCCGCGAATCGATTGAGTCGCATTCTAGGAGTTAAAGGGATCTGGGTTTGTGTCTGAGTAGATGGAGATGTGCTAGAGGTAAACAGATTATCACATCTGTGTAGATAAAGTCAGCTACTGTGATACTCCTTGTAATGCTATCTGAAAGATGCCATTTGTTTCAAGAGAAAGAGACCATCGAAGGGTAAGGCGCTACAGACTTGAGAATGGGAAAATTGTGAGGAAGAAGGGTGAGAGTAGCTCCAAGATGGTTGTTGCGTAAGTAGGGACTCGGAACAAGGAATCGAAGTATATGGAGTTGCCAAGTCTTTTGAGCTTGTTGCGGCCGCGAAGGGTAGAGCGAATGGCTAGACATTGGGATGGATCAATGGCTGAATCTCAACGAGACATATCAAGCCAACACGCTGAAATATTGGGATGGAGAAGGAAACGATGCAGAATATGTTAGCCTGCCACTGCAAACGAGTTGCTTTTTTGCAAGCTAACCGTCTAAATGTGCCATCAGACAACGCGTCCACTGCAAGCGCCGCCAAGTTACACGTTGAGCCTGCCAGTCAACCATGGGGACAGCCCAGTGACCTAGCTCCCCACTGGTACACATGTCGCGTCCGTCGACCGTTCGTATGGAGACATGAACAAGGCTCTCTTCACCTCATCCTGGGCACTAGAGCAGAGACTGCGGCCACGTTCACGGCGTAACTTGTTCACTGGGTTGCCCGTCAGTCTGCCCTTTGGCTTGTCGAGTTGGGGCTGGCACTGGCGGTCGAGTGGTCTCTATTGTGCCAGTGACAGTGACGGTGAATACTCACTCTCCACAACAGCTGTTTACCTCAGCGACCACACCTTTTTCTACCTTTTTCTACCTTGATCTTCCCTCCATCTTTCGAACTTTCCTCTCAACCTCTCTCGAAATTCCTCCCATTCATCTCTCAACCTCTCTCCCACCCAACACTGACACTCTCAACCTTTCTTCCACCTTGATTCCCGACATACCTCCATCGCCTGCACTCATTCCTCAGAAGCCACACTCAAGACTGACGACGCTACCTATTACCCAGGCCAAGTCAAGTCATTCACGCCAACGTAAGGGCACATCTCCCACTCTGCATTTACAACGTCTATACTAACCGTCAAATAACAGAATGCCGTCTTTCACCTTTCCCGATCTCCCGACGGAGATGCGGAAAAAGATTGTTCTGCACAGGCTTCCATCCGTTACGGTACCATTCCGGTACCTATATGGTAATTTCACATGGGTCTATGACCACTACGAAGAGCAAGTCATCAACGCACTGCTGGAAACAAACGCCGACGTCGCTTCCCTCGTGAATCAAGTGCGACCCTTGAAGGCCGTGCGCTTGGATGGGACCGCCGTCATGTCTAGAATTGGCGGCGTGCCCTTCCGCATCGACCCTTTGCACGATATCTTACAGGTAGTGGACATGCGTCTTCCTGCCCTTCGGCGTTCTGTCTCCTGGAATCCGCGGGGTATTGAAGGTTATCATCGCCATGCCTTGCCCGTCGAGAATGTGTTGAGCGTGTCTCGAACTGTCTCGCTCCGCCGAGGACATGCTCGTAAGTATTCCCCATAATCTTTGATATAGAGTATCCTTTGCTAACGGAATTAGCCCCCAGCAACAACGACCAAAGCAATGGTAACGGTCCAGGCTCAGACCAGGCTGGCCCATCTGACGCTCCCATGTCGCCACAGACATACTTCGAGATGCCGATGAAGAAAGATCTACCAATCTTCTCTCGCCTCCCGAAGGCCAAAAATCTCTCTCTAATCATTGAGAACGTTGGCCGCGAGTGGCATGTCGAAGGGTGTCAAATGTTGGGCCCTGATGTTGTTGGACCACGATTTCGTGGAAACGACTGGGGGATACGACGTGCTGGTAGTCACTCCATTGAGGCCCAAAACCATTTCCTGGACCATGGCATTCGTGCGGATACGCAAACTCCCTGGACTTTCCCAGCCGGCTGGGATCGCCTGAGTGATCCCGAGGATCGCTCTGACTATTCGCCAAATGATGCGCGATTCTCCCCGCCTACCATTGGTTTCTATGGCTACAGCCGCGGCAACGTCTCCCTTGGAGGACAGTGGGCAGGGTTCCGACTTTGGGTGGACGAAAACAAGGTCGAGTTCAGCCCTCTCTCTTGGTGGGAGGTAGAGTCACTCATTGAAGATTACTACTCCGTCGAGGAGCGTGGTTATCGTACTTGTCACCCTGGTTTTGTTGCTCGCATCTGGGTCATCCGGTCGGAGAAGGATCTCCAGCTGACGAACAAACCTCACCATCACTGGATGGAGGTTCGCGAGGCCCAGATTGGTGACCCCGAGTGGGTAGAGCAGGTCTCGACGACCTGGAAAATGGTCCGCGATATGGTGTCTCGTGTTCGTGGGGAGGTCAGCATTGAGGAGGACAATGAATTGAACCTCGCTGCTGGAAGCTACCGTCTCCAGATGGAGCCCGTTGAGTAGAAGCGACGCCGAGAAGAGAATCATCGAATGCAAGCTGTCAAAGCAGCGCTGCATAGAGAAAGAGGACTCGGGAATAGGCGTGGGTGAGTAGATTTTGAGGTGAACTTCCAGGACATCATGCGAGAGAGTGTGTAGCTTTGATAGAGAAGATAGAAAAGACCTGTTTCCCCTAAACCCATATCCTCTTGACTTCAGTTGAATGCTTGCCCTGTACCTTTTACGTTCAGAATTCAAGCTACAGTGAGTGCTGGGGAAGCGGAAAAGCAGCGCATACGTGCGACTGTGGAGGGACAGTATATGTATAGAGAGTTGGTGGACGGCATGACGGCGAATACACTCTTCCCTATGGCAGATACTTATTACATGGGCGCTAATATCGATGGGAAGCCGAGGAAGGTGCTGAACTTTTGCACTTTCCTTGTGGAATTACGATGTATAGAGAGCCTCTTGACGAAGCTGCTAAGAAGGGTTACGATGGGTTTGCACTTGGGTAGCCAGTCCCTTTAACTTGGACAAAGCGTCGTGTTTTCGTATTTATGGTACCCACTCGGGTCATGAGTGACCAATGCCGTACGCTATTTTGTGAGACCGAGAACGATAGTGACTCAATCGCAGCACAGCCTTGAATCCTTCATGCAGGACAGTGGCACGACATCCCCGCAGCACTGTCTGCCTACGCTTAGGCTGACTCGTGACTCGAGAATATTTAGTAAACAGCCAGCCTGGTATTTCAACTCCATGTAATCTCATCTAGAACGTATAGATTACATGTCGTTCGCAAGAGTTTTGACGACTTCTCAGTAGAGATGACCGAGACCTTCACAACAACTTTTCCGACTACTCCAAATCCGACATGGACCTTATCGCGTTTCACACCGCCGCCAGAATGTCTTGACACGAAGAGCATATGGAACATGGAAACGGAGTGCTATAGAGGTACGGCGCAAGGGCTTTACAGAACGACGCGGACTTGTAACTACCTATGGCTGGGGTATACAAACTATCCTTACACGACCGGAGGACCTGGTCTCGGGGTGAATGGCTTCTGTGGTCCTGGATGGGACCATCCAGCAACGGAATGTCCAATTGGATATACGCCTGCCCATACCGTGGACTATACGCCTGATGCGACCACTTCGCGGGAGATACTGTGTTGCATAACGTCCGTAGACCGTCGGGATTTTGTCTGTGCGGAAAACTAACTGATTCGTAGAGCATACGACTTCGAATGGAGACGACCAACCCTAACAGATCAGAGCGGCAGTTCAGCAACACCATATGACAAATTCTGCGTTGCCTCCAATCTCAAACCATCGGGCACTTCATCCTTGACTCTAACGGCCTTCGATCTCTCCTCCGCAAGCTCTTTACAAACAGATATCCGAGTCTCGACAACAATAAGGTTCAATCCTGAGAAAGACCTCCTCCTTGCATCAGCAGTCACCATATCATATCAGATTAACCCCGGCGGAACCACGTGCGTTCCTGACTGTGATGATCCGTATACAGGTGGACCTTGGCCAAGGCCTGCACGAACAGTTACTCCAGCTCCCCCATCACCAAACGATTCTGGTCTAGTGGGATTAGAGAAACTTGCCTGGGTAGGAATTGCGTTTGGTATTGTGGTTGGGTTGGGAATTATCGCTTGTATTGGATGTCGCATACATCGTAGTAGGAAGAGGAAGAGAATAGTTGCTGCTGAACGGCCTGCAGCGAACCCAGGAGTAGAAGAGGGTCAGAATCAGATGTCAGTGGAACTGCAAGTATCGAAGGGAAAGAAGTCGGAATAAGTCTTAATATTAATGTATAGTTTCTTGAGTGGTTGGGTTGTTTTGATTTGCACTGCCACTCTACAGATACCTCGGATCGATATCCTAGTCCATAGTAAACCACAACCGACCAACTACTCCAATAACGCAGTCACAAAATCCCGTGAGGCCATTCAGGGCATTGTATGACGATTGCATTTCAGGTCCTTCAATGGAATGTGGTGGCGCAGCCTCGTTGAAGATCGGGGCTGTGCTGACAGTTTGATGGTGGAAGCGGCCAATTTTGACCGAAGGGCCCTGCATCAGCAGGGTTGCAGTTGACTGCCACAGATTCTTATTGGACGCTTAGGTTCGCGCGGTAGGTCTTATCACACTTACTAAACCAGCTTGAGAGAGGTTTTGGACATTCTGGCTTACTTTGGCATATCTTTTTATAGTGGCTATGCTGCATGCGCTGTGAAGGAATGGATGGTCGGTGAGAATGCAGCATCAAGACTTTCAGATCGTGGAATGTTGAGAAAATCGGTCTTTGAATTATCGACATAATATGTTGCCGTCCCTTCTCTCCGAAGACTACCAACACTTCTCAGATCGAAAGGTTATTTGCAAAACCCCATACCCTTTTCCAGACCGAACATTCTATCTCAAGATCATCAATATGGATAAGAACCCCTGTGAGACATACAGCCGGTCTTCCATACATCGAAATGCTTCGTCTTCTCAAAAGTCTTTTGAGGAAGATAACCGAGAGTCGCGTTCCGAGCCTTTCAGTCCGACAGGTCTTCTCGGGGAAAGATATGATCTACTTAAACAAGAAATGGAGGCCAGATCACAGATACCCAATCACAACAACAGCCCATTCACAAGAGGTCTTTTGGGATCTCTCGCAGAATCTGAGAGTAGAGGGTACCGCCCTCCGTACAACAGCACTAGACCAGTAGGAGGATTGTCTAGAGCGACATCAACAGCCAGCTCTGCAAAACGATACGGGCCAAGGAGAACACCGAGTGTTTCTTCTGTCAGAACAGACTCCATATACTGCGCTCAATCGGGGGTTACGCCGCCTCCTCTGTTGGATATCTCATCGACACCTCCGCAGCGGCGAGCATCATGGCGAGATCGAAACTCTCAAAGTGTCAGGTCACCCACTGGTCAGCCAATGCTGAGTTTGCCCGAGACTTGGAGCTCGCAATGGAACAGCGCTTATTCGACTCCACTCGGCAGAAGCCATTCAGTTGCTGTACGGTCTTCAAGTGGTTCTTGGGGAAACGGATCTGGTCCATATACAACACCCGTGTCCTCGAGACCAAGTCGCCGTGTTTCCACAGCCACCGCTCCAGCACATAGTGAAACATGGTATGAGGGTGATCAGGCCGAACCGAAGCGTCGAGGGACATTGCGAAGGTGCTAAGCACCAAACCGGCGGTCTTTTGTTAGGTTAGAAGAACAATAATAGTTTCACAAGAGCGCAGATTTGAGATAGGACCCATGGAAAGAATTTATGCTATTATTAATAAATCTAATTGGTCTTCATGCGCCGCATCAAATGACATGTTCTCTACCACCTGCGCCTGAACTCATCATACACTTGACCGCCAAGTAGGGCAATTCTTGAGCCACAAAACCACACAAAAAAGCACAAGGTCTTGAACCTTTAGCCCTCGTGATGGTAATGATCCGTGAACCACTTCTTCACGCGGTGAGCCATTCTTCCAAAAGTCCAATGTGACTTATTATCCGGTTCTTCTTCGTCAGAAGATGTGTCCTCTTCAGATGATTCGTCGTCGAAGTTTGTTGCCTCTTGCTTTAGCCATTCGATAAGGCGCTCGTTGACTTCGCACAGAAATTCGAAGGACATCGCATGTGGGTTGTTGCTCGAACGCGTTAGGTTTTCTTCAGAAGGGCGAGGCATTGTCACTTGCTTGACCGTGTCGCAATTTCGTTGTAGTACTTGTTGTCTTGGGTATCTTTTTGACTTGAGGTGTGTTGGGTCGGATCGAAATGGGTCAGAATCAGGACGTGGGTTAAAGAGACAAGTTAGCGTCTTAAACTCTACCATGCATGAATGTTAGTTATATCAAATCTGTTAAGTCATTTAGTTACAAGCTGCTTGGCACTGGTACCTGAGTGAGCTGTTGTTCTTTGTCCAGAATGGCTTGTTCAAGACTTTGAATGCCCTTGTTCAGTGAAGCTGAGGGTTCAAGGGATGTGTTCCATTTAGCTCCCAGGGTTTCAGCCTCAGGCTTCAGAAACAGGCCCAAGATGACTTTGCCAGTGGCAGCAACCAGTTTGATACAGGCTGGCGGCTGTATATGGCACCCAGTTCCTGTTAGCAGTTACCAGCCTAGAAGGCAAATGGACCAGTTAACAAGGTCAGAATCGGCATGAACTCTCAGTTATCGACGATGAGATTGAGATTGAGAGTAACTGGTTTATTTATTGAGCGAATTCGATGTTGAGGACTGATCGAATGCTCCACGTCTTCGTCGAATTCGCTCGGTAGTACCATCCGAAATCACTAACGATAACACTAATAAGGACGAATTCGAACTGGGGAACTTGCGAGAATTCAGACGCGGGTCAGATAGGCTGTAAAACTGGACTTTGTCATCCATGGAAAGTATTGCCCCACGGTGACCTTGTAGGTCTTCTTCCGGGGGCTCCACCGAATCGTAGGCCACAACATCTTCAACGGTAATATCATCAATTGATCCAACCAAGTCTATGGCACATGAGTAAGATACATCAATTGCTTGCATCGAAGAGGACCCTCGACCGAGGACTTTTTATGGAAAGTATATTGTGATGCTGTCGGTGTAGGACGTTGGGGGAGATATCGTTTCTATCAAGCTTCGCATTCGATACCACTGGAGCAAACTCAGAAATACGTAATTAACCTTGTTTTCGTCGATGGTCGAAATTAACCGTTAATCTTAAATACGAATTAACGCTGAAATCGTAAAAGATAGGCACTGCTGTCGGTCATGGACGGAGTGACTCTGATTTGCCTAACCTTGACCCTTATCTTATAGCTCCTGCGACGAAATCGTTATGACGTCGAGCATTAATGTGGATCTTCGGATTCGATATCAGTTATCTACATGTTCTCGATGATCGAGAACATGCTGTGCTCTGAAGTAGTACTGCTGTTCCTACTGTCAATGGAGGGGTGCATCGAGGCTATCACCATTTAAGCTCAAATTGAAATGAACAATTCTCCCCAGTGTCAAGAGAGTGGCCATAGTAGATTCGATGATCTAAGATCTATTCACACTATTTTGCCTGGATTTGAATATTGATTAGAGGTAACCGCCTTATACCGCAGAGTGACTCCGACCCAAGCTCTAGTCTCATGCAAGCACCTCTGCCAAAGCCCGATAGGTGAAAAGACATCTCTAACAACTCTCTCCAATTAGGGGATGTTGTCGATGACCGACATTGTCGGATTTGGCATCGGCCTTTGAGAACTGCGAGGCTAGTTACTTAGATAAGGGGATGCATGAGGGCTCGAATTCATGCCTTTGTGGATGAGCCACGGAGACCTCTGACCTCACTGACCCCGGGCAGCCTCCAGCCTCTCGGTCAAATGTAGGCCCGTTAGCGATGCCTTCACCTTCATCTTGCCCGCTGACCTTCAAAAACCAAAGCTCTTCACCTTGATGAGGATGAATCACCCTCATGAATCAAATCACGTGACCACCCTCTGCCTATAAAAGAGATCTCTTCAACCGCAACCTCTCTTCATCTTCACTTCCTTCACTTCCCTCTTCATCCATCCGGTCGGCCGGTTCAATCTAGCAAGCTTCGTCGCATTTACTTCATTTAATTTGCCCCCTCCATTTCAACCGCATTCGGTCAATACAACATACATAAGCCCCCTTTCTTCCCTTTCTCCCCTTAACCCCCCTTCGGCCTTATTTATTACTTATCGTATCAGTTAAAGCATAGTCGCTTTATTTTACAGCACGGTGCTTGACGAATTGCATTCTTTCCTTTGAGACGGACTTGTCGGCGAAGGACAACCCCCAGCCTGGGCTGGCCATCGTCCTCTGCACGGTCCGCAACCTTAGCACATTCGTCCCCCTATTTTCCTTCATTCAGTGGCGACTGACTCTCAACTCGCGCCCCTGAAGCCATCTCTCCCGTTATTATCACAAGTTTCCGACCGTCATTCTTACGATTCCCCCGAATATCTTACGTTTCAGCCCGTCGACTAGCCTCCCAGTGGAATAAAAGCAATTCCCAGTCGCTATTTCACGTTGGGATAAACTCAATCGCCCTTTCAGCCATCCGCTTCAACCGATGTCGAATTAAGAGTCTTTGCATCTCAACTTACCGTCAAAGCCATCGTACTCTTTCCTATTCTCGGCAATCATTTCCCTGGATTGTTCAGAGAACATACGAATTCTTCATCATGGACTTTGATCCCATCGCACACCAACCTGAGGCCACTTCGAGTCCAGAGCCAATGCCCCTGGATGCTGGTTCAATCCCAGTCACTTCGCCAAGTTCAACTGGCCAGAAGCGTAGCCCATCCCCGACCAACGATGAGCCTTCAAAGCGTGCGAAGACAGATGAGGATTCCACCGAATCTGGCGATGAAAGCCAACAGCTGGCTAACGAGAATGAGGAATCTGGAGTCGACACCGCCGACGAAGTTGAAGAGGTCCCGGAGGCAATCGAGTCCCCCGACAACGACTCAGAGGATCCCCCAAGAATCTATCTTCCGTATGGGTTCCCACCCATTGACCCCGACAAAATGCAGGACCTCCGGGACTGGCTAGAAAGCCATGCCAATGCTGAAAGCGACAACCAGGTTGCCACTGGGCTTCATACACAGCTCTTGAAGTCGATGGAACCTGGACAACAAGACCTGGAAGAGATCTGCCGCATGATGGGCATCGATACTCAGGGTATCAATTGGAGAGACGGCGTCCATATCCCAGGAGTCATGGAGGATGGGCTCAAAGCTAGACCTCATCAGATTGCTGGTAAGTTTCAACCTCAATCAATCTTGATGTTGAAGGTTCATTGCTAACATCGGCTGTTTTAGGTGCCAACTGGATCTCGACAACTCTTGAATCGCCCCTACGTGCTGCGCTCTTTGCGGATGAGTGCGGCACTGGGAAAACTGTACAGATTGGCCTTGCACTGGCCATTCATTATCACCACATCAAAGCGGAAGTGGAGGCTGGGACTTTCAGGCCTCGGGATCAGAACAGGCGATTCAAACCGAGTCTCATCCTTTGTCCCCCTGACCTCGCCTACCAAACTTTCAGAGAGTGGTGCCACTGGTTCCCGGATTTCTTCAAGATTCGGATTTGCCATAGAACAAAAGTTCTCGCAGGTGATCCCTTCACCAGACAACATGTTATGGATCACAAGAATGGTCTGCAAGATTGGGTCGATGAGAATGCCGCGTCGCACGAAGACATCGAAGTAAGTGACAATTTCTGCCCCGTGACATATTCTTTCTAACACAAAGCTACCAGACCCTGAGAAGCATTGCTATTGTGCCGTACCGTACTGCAATGAGACGAATGATTACGCCTAAGGAGAAAGAGCCCGACACTGAAGCGCAAAGCAATGAGGAGAACCAGAATAACGACAATGATGGAGCGGGTCAGGCGCGTGGCCGACGGCCACGAAAGAAAGCCAAGCCTGGCCGAAAGCGAGGGCAGGCTGTCGCAAAGAAGGAGCTTGACTTCAAGGTAACGGGACAGAGTTACAATTGGATCATTTGTGACGATGTCTACCCAATTCGGGGACCTCGTCTTACCACCCACAAGCTGATCCGCCAGCTCGAACACGAGGCGACACTGGTAACGTCCGCGACACCACTGTTGAATCAGCAGGAAGACATGTAGGGTTATGTCACCCTGCTGTGGAAACCACAGTGGCCGTTCGCTTTTAAGCATCGTGCCTCCAGGCCCCGTCCCAGTGATATGGACCCCCGGACGTATTTTGACAGGAGGACCTGGCGAGCCATCCAAGCTGGCGGAGCTTTCAGAGGCGTAGGCATCGACAGCGTTGTACACCCAAGAAGCATCATTGGCCCTCTTTCTGCTCGCGACCAGGTGATGAGAGACGAGTACAGCACGTACATCCAGGAGGGGAAGGGCCCGTTGTTTCTGATGAACCCGAATCTCTTCCAGAAGTTTTGCGACGAGATCAAGTCCTTGCGACCCGAGATTGCAGGACATGCTATTCGACCTCTTCTGGAAATGTTCTGTCTTCGTCGCGGAATGTTGACCCCGGCTACCATGCCGGACGGGACTACCGTGGTCCCAGGCGAGGGCATCCCGACCATGCATATCAGAACCGTCGTGTTGCAGCCTTTTGACGACGATGATAAGCAAGAGCTGTACAGAATCACCAAGAAGCACTATCCGAAGCTCTTCTCGACTGCTAACGAGGACGATGAGGACATTGGTAATGGGACCATCGACAAGGCGAAGCTCACATGGATCAATGCGGCTGAGCTTCGAACCCTGAGCTTGTCGACAACCAACGTGGAGTTCTACCCTCTCACCCAGAGGAAGGGTAGTGATGGGAAGACAAGTTTCCTGAATTCGAAAGAAGTCCAGAAACTGATGAAAAGCCCGCCTCACTTCGACAGACTACAGTCATTCAGCCTTCCTGGAGCAGTAGCACCCAGTCCTCCTGCCGACTCCGAGAATACTCAGAATGATCAAACTGGCGATGGAGTTGGTGGCCTGCGATGGTACTTCACCGAGATGCGGAAAGGTCGTGGTCGTGGTGGCCCTGGGGCATTTCCTACCGATCGTGAGGACATCCCCAAGACGTTCTGCTCACGCAGTGCCAAGCTTTGTTGGACGATCAATCGCGTCCTCGAGCTGAAGGAACAGGGGAAACGAGTTCTCATCTTTGTCAACCACCCGCTGACATCTACGTAAGTCTAATCGTGTGGTCCTACGATATCGAATTATGAACTAACTTGTCAACAGCATCTTGACAGCCCTGCTTGCAAGCCTTTGCGTCAAGACACTGAACATCCGAAGTAAGCACGACGTTGACCAACGCGCCCACATGATCCGCCAGTTCAACAATTCCGAGAACGGGGTTGAAGCACTGGTCTTGTCGTTCGCGCTAGGAGGTTTCGGCCTCAACCTTCATGGAGCTTGCCACCACGGTATCATCGTCGAGTATCCAGAGAATCTGCCCACTATGCTTCACTCCTTCGGCCGTCTCTGGAGGATTGGCCAGGAGAGTGAGGTTCACTGGGATGTGTTGTATTTGCAAAGCTCTTTCGACAGCTGGTTCGAAACTCGGTCGGTTTCGAAATATGCCGACATTCTCGCAGCTGAGGGAGAAATTCCCAACGAGATCAAAGGAGAGTATCGAGTTATCTGCGCGTTTGAGCTCATCAAGCGATATCTTGGTCAAGACAGCAACCGGTACCCCAGACTTCGAGTGACTTGGGCTGAGCAGGATCATCCCCTGGTGGCTCGCGAGGGTCACTTCTACTCAGCGGTGGCAAACTATCTTATGCAGAATCCCAGGCATATTAACCAGTTTCTGCACAGACGCCTGTATGCGATCGCTCGCCGCTGGACCCCGGAGCACGGAGATTTGACCCTCGACATGATCATAGGGAGATCTCCGGAACTGGAAGATGGAGTCATTCTGGACTCGCGCAACCCTGACACGCCTGGTTACATTGCAGTCACTGCGGGTGATAATCTTCAGCAGGAGCTTGAGCAGGTTGCTGAGATTCAGGCGAACTTGAAGGCTGATGAGATGAGTTTGGACAGGGAGCGACGGCGACGAGTTTGATGGGGGGAGTTCGGGACAGGAATGGTTATTTTTGGTACGGAGTTACGTGGAATGATGGAACTTCGGCGTTTTGATCACAAATATGGTTGCACCAATGAGATATTGGGCCATCTGCAAATGGGATTCTGGGAGCACAAGGCTGGGTGCTATCTGGTAAATCTGGGATTCGGAGTTTTCTGGGCTGATGGTTGCGGCATAAAAGTCCAGATTGTGCGATATTAGCTTTGCTATGCTGGTTTGTTATTTAAATGCTATATTTTTGGTAACGTTCGTTTCCCATGTGCCTTCAGAAAGGGATAGTGACGGAGATCAATGTCTGCAAACCGCATACTTCGAGATTGAGGCTCTTCCCGGTAACGAGCAGATTCCCTACAGATAAACAGCGAAACAATCTAGACTTTTGCTCAACTAGCGATCTTGCTCGTCGAGTAGAGTCAAGCGACAACTGTTTGTGGTTCATAGTCACGGCATCTGTCATGCTCTCAACTCATTGTGTACAATGCTCCTTTGAACCTGAACACCCTACAGTTGCCAACCGCAGCCAATCACAATAGCCTGATCCCGAATTTCTGTAGCGGATTTAGCGCATGAGGCTAGCAGTTCCCCGCTATCCTCTCCTGCCCCACGTCGTTCACCCCAGATCCAATTCCAGCTCTTACAATATCCCAGCCCAAGTCGGTCAACGTTATGAAACGAGTCAAATGCTGCACCGCTTGTCGCCGCCGACACAGAAAATGCGTCACTCAGCCCGGAGCATCGCAATGCGGCACGTGTCTAGAGTCGGGGCAGGAGTGTCGGTTTGAGAATGACATTCGATTCAAACACACTCACTCCGAAGTGCAGAAGGAATCCGGGCGGAAGTGGGCAAAGGTTCCTCAGAAGAGTAAGTCATGTCTAATAAGCCCTCATGTCTGGGCTTTTACTGACCTAGTCTAGTTTCATTCACGACGCCCCGTGGGATTGATGGCAAGGTGCCCGAGGAAGCGGAGACGAGGCCGGAGGCGAATGAGTCGGCGACGCAGCCGATATCTGAAGCGATGATGGAAATATCGATAGACGACTCCATACAGTCCCAACGAGAAGCTATGTCATTAGAGCAGGTGTTCAGTTATTGGGAGTTGCCTTCAAACATTATCGCCGACTCTTCAATAGACCAGAACATGACCCCAGCATATCACGCAGATCACCCAGAGAGTTCATCACTCCCACGAGCATCCATCCCATTTATTCTTGAGCCCGAAAGGTCCTCTCCCAATTTCGCTGCCCAAGATTTGACCAACCAAGGCCACAGTCCGGACCCGTTTGAGTTGACGGAGCGAGAGGCCTTTCTCTTCATGACCTACATACACAAACTCGCACCTCTTGTAAGAATTCCTCTCTTGAATCACGCCCATATCTAATTACTCAAGTCCGACGCATGCGATGATGCCCGCCACTTCGCCCTCGAAGTCCCCCGTCTCGCTCTCCACCAACCCATGATAATGAACGGCCTCCTCGCCCTCGCAAGCCGCTACGACTCCCACTGCACCAACACCTTCGACGACATCGAGAGCACATTCTATCACAACAAATGCATAAAACTTCTCATCGAAGCTTTCGCTCAGCCGCCCGAGACTTGGGACTCAACGCTCCTCTCAGCGGTTGTTATCGCGCGCTTGTACGAGGAGAACGATAATGAGACGGACTCTTACTATCATCATCTCAGTGGAACGCAGAATCTGTTGAATCATGAAGTCATCGCGCGGTTTGTGATGCAAGGTGGGCTGGCTGAAGCGGCGAGCTGGGTTCATCTTCGGCAAGCTATCTACGTCTACGTTGTGCGCAGGAAACCGCTTGAGATATGTCTTGAGAACTTTGAGAGATCGACGGTGTTTTGGAGATCTGATGATTCGGCGTATGCGAACAGGGCAGTCTATAATTTCGCCAAGATTATGAGACTGTTTCTTCCAATTGATAGTCCCAGCCACGATCTGGGAGATTGGGAAGCGGCCGAGAGGGAGGTTGAGGAATGGTATGATGGCAGACCGGTTTCATTCAAGCCAATATTTCACAAGGCGGTGGATATCTCGAGCGACAGGCCGTTTCCAGTCGTTTGCTTTGCTGCGTCGGTGCCTGGTGAGTTACAGTTTGCCTTGACCTTTGTGGTTTGCTAACATGTTGGAGTGGTGGCGATGCAGCATTACTACGCAGCCAAGGCTGTTTTATGCTTGCGCGACAGCAAACAGACCACAAACAATTACAACAGACAAGAATCTGAGGTGCTTCAATACCGGCTCTCTTGTTGGTAAAGGCTGACTGATTGTTAGAACAACATATCTTCATATCTCTGCATGCTGATGGGTCTTGCTCTGTCCAATTCCCATGTCGCAAACGCATTCTATCTGCCAGCACATATGCTTTCGCTCTGTATGTTTGCTCCTCTGCCCAAGCGTGAGAATGATTGCTGATGTGAGTTTGTTTGTAGGTGGATACTGCATAAGAGACCCTTGTGTGCAGACACATACTATACGGTACCTGGACAAGGTTGATGAGGTGATTAAATGGAAGACAAAGGCGCTCATTGGAACTTTGAGGAGGGAGTGGAATAGCCAAGACTGACTTGTTGAATGGGAGGACGTTTGCCGCCGTAGACTTAGTATTGGTTTGAACCTGAGAAGAAGCCTGGCTATTAATCAAGCTCAAGGCCTTCCCATGAATTGATTGGTTTCTGCTGATTGAATATAGGTGGCCACGGTGAATCGCTGCGTACTGGATGTCTAATTGCGCGAGCGTTTGTGCCCAGCACTGCCAGTAATACCATGCAGCGACTAAGGCCTTTGGCGTCGGACGTCAATAGCACACGTCAGTTCAGTACATTAGAAAAGAGTTCCACGCGAGTATATTTCTTACAGGAGGACATAAGAGCAGTGATCAATTCTTTCTGCTTCTTTCATCTCGAACCTTACAGATAGATGCATTGTATAGTTTTTTTTAAATGAAAGGGTGCCAAGTGTTTAATTAGTAACGGGCTCCTACCTTGAAGACTCTCAATCAATGACTTGGGCATGTCGACGTGTAGTGCGTAATTAACTCCCTGCATCAACAGATTATCGTGAGGTTATATAGCCATCGGCGGGGCTGACTGGAAACTTGCACTGTGTAAGGTAAGTACAGTGGGCACTGACTGACACTTTCGCTGCTGCTGTTACACGGCTGCTGAATCAGTCACCAATGTCTTTTTGTTGGCTGCTGTGTGTGTCATGCATGTGCTGGAATTGCACGCCCAGTCTACCAAGGTACCTAGGTAGCTACCTACTAAGATAGCTGCCTGCAGTGAGTGTGCTGCCCCTCCGAGTCCCGTCTTCCTCACCGGTCGCCACGATTATCTCGATCGACCCCACCTTACAAGTCACTACCTAACACAAACTTGGATTCTGCGTTACTCGCACCCACTCTCTCCCTTTGAAATCATTCATCTTCGACATTCACCAAACAGGGCCCCAATTTGTTTTCCTTGTACCTCTCTCTTTCGCTAGCTATGCTCTCGTCGCCATACAAATTGACAGCTACTCAAGCGCTGGATCTGCTCAAAAACAACACCATCTCAGTAGAAGCCTACGCCAGCTCTCTACTCGACCGGATCGGAGAGAGAGACCATACTGTCAAGGCATGGGCGCACCTCGGCAAGACTTCCATTGTCATTCTTTCAATCGCTTACTAACCGTTAATCTGGGAGTAGACCCCGCCTTGGTTTTGACCCAAGCACGAGCTCTCGACAAGGTTCCCGTTGAACAGAGAGGGGCCTTGCATGGTCTCGCCATAGGAATCAAGGACATCATGAACACCAAAGGTATTGTTTCCCGTGGATAGCTGACAATTGTGCTCACTGTTTGTTGTCCTCAGACATGCCGACACAGTTTGGCTCTCCCATCTACGACGGATACCAACCAGGATCCGACTCCGCTGCCGTTGCCATTCTGAGAGCTTCTGGCGCTTTGATCTTTGGTTATATTTCCGGCAAGCCATTCATTCTTTACTTGAGCTTACTTAGATTCTAGGCAAAACAACCACGACCGAGTTTACCGTCAGGAATTCAGGACCCGAGACGACCAATCCACTCGACCCAAATCGGACTCCAGGCGGCTCCTCATGTGGCTCTGCGGCAGCCGTAGCCGACCTCCAAGTCCCTCTCAGCCTCGGCGCGCAAACGGGCGGCAGTATCATTCGCCCGGCATCCTACACCGGAATCTACGCGATGAAGCCAACATTCAATGCCATATCTCCCGAGGGCCAGAAACCCTTTGCACCGACCTTTGACACTTTCGGCTTCTTCGGTCGGAGCATCGAGGATCTTCAGTTGCTCGCTGCTGTCTTCGCGCTCCAGGATGACAAACCACCCAGAGATACACCGCTGGAAGAGATTTCTGTTGCCTTGATAAAGACACCCATGTGGTCCTCGGCGGGGCCTGGTACTATATCAGCTATGGATGAAGCCGCAACCATCCTCAAGAACAACAATGTGCAGGTCGAAGAGGTCTCTTTCCCGGCAGACATCAGTGATGTCAAGGAACTGAAGAGAATTCAAAAGGTCATTACTCTTGGAGAGGCACAAGTGTCATTCCTCAGAGAGTATCGGATCGACAGTGGCAAGCTTGCGGATGAGATCTGTGACATTGTCGAAAATGCCTCCAACATTACACATGAAGAGGGGATTCAAGCTTCAGATAGGTACTCTGTTATGAGGGACACCATTGACGACCTTGCAAAGAAGTACACCGTGATTCTTACACCTAGCGCTGTAGACGAAGCCCCGTTGGGACTTGATGACATGGGAAGCGCTACATTCAATACTCTGTGGACGGTAGGCGCTCCTCTACTTTCACAGCATTTGATCAATGCCAACAGGCTGACCGATTCAGGGATTCCACATGCCCGTCGTCAACATACCAGCGTTTACTGGGGCTAATGATATGCCCGTCGGTATTTCACTTGTCGGACCCAGATTTCGCGATCAGCAGCTTTTACGCACAAGCAAACTTCTCAGCAACATCCTAGTGAGCCTAGGGCAGGAAAGAAAACACAGGACCTTGACCCTAAGCAATAAGAATATTTAGGTAAATCTAGCCTAAGCTTAGAGGAGTCTTTCCTAAGGTTATTTTAACACCCTGTATCAAGGCCCAGTGTTTTCTTGCTCCCCCAGGTGAGCCAAGACAGCTAGAAACGGCTTACCTGATTTAGCTATTGAGGCGTTGTAGGGTGCGCTTTAGGCTAGAAGTGAGAGATGACGGAGGGAAGGGTTGAGGAACTGAAGGAGGCAACGTTACTATGCAGAAGCCACTGGCTGTGGCATCAGATTGCGACTGGCCGTTGAATTTGACGTCGGCTTATTTATTGGCCGATAAAATTAGCTGTCTACTTCTGGCCTCCTTGTGCAACTGACCCGTTTCATCAGTGGCTAGGCCATGTTGTCAACCGTGATATTCGGCACATGCTGGTCAAGAGCATCAGACTACTGGCTCAGCGAGAGTTAATATCTGCTGTGTCAGATGCAAGACGGAAGTTGGGCCTGCATGTTCCCGTCCCTTTCAACACCCCCTCTCCCACGCCACAGCCTGCTAGTTTTCAGAGTCTAACGGCATCCCATCCCCTCCTTTCTACACAGTTTCCCTTCGCTCTCTGCTGTCTCTTGATGTCAAACTAGCAGGCCACCAAATCATCGTTTTGTTTTGTATTCTTCGGGCCTTCATTCCGACAGCGTCAGCACAGCAAAGCAAAGGTTCTGCTACTCGAGGCCGCTCAACCTCCTCGGCCTCAAGGTCAACATTCTAAATATTTGCAAGTCGCGTCACCAACATGCGGCTACTCTTCCGCGACGAAACAGGCGAATACAGACTTGGAAAAGAACTCGCCGATGAAGAATTACCCGAATACGCGATATTGTCTCATACCTGGTTACTAGATGCCCGTGAGGAGGTCAGCCTTCAAGACCTGACTCATGGGATTGCAAGATCAAAAGCCCAAGGCTATTCCAAGATTCAGTTCTGCGGGGAACAGGCGTCTAAGGACGGACTGGATTACTTCTGGCTGGACACGTGCTGTATTGATCAGCACAGTAGTGCAGTCCTGGAAGAGGCAATAATCTCTATGTTTTCCTGGTATCGCAAGGCTGCCAAATGCTATGTCTACTTATGGGATATCTCGATCAACAAGGAGGACAATGAAAAGGCTGAGCAAAATCCACCAAGAGGCTTATGGGAAGAAGCCTTTCGCAATAGTAGGTGGTTCACCAGAGGCTGGACGCTGCAGGAGCTCCTCGCTCCGAAGTCTGTTGAGTTCTTCTCTAGAGAGGGGCTACGGCTCGGAGACAAGTCTTCTCTTGAATCCCTTATCTTCGAAATTACTACAATTCCTGTCATCGCTCTACAAGGGCATAATTTGCTGAGCTTCAGCGTTGAAGAGCGACTTCGATGGACAGCAAATCGTCAGACCAAGCGCAAAGAGGATAGAGCATATTGCTTACTGGGGATCTTCGGCGTTTCCATGACACATCGCTACGGAGAAGGAGATGAAGCATTCGAGCGACTACGACGCAAGATCAGAAACAAGGGTAACTTACTATCCAGGCTACCCATAGCGAAAGAAGCGGCCTTCAACTCGCTTCACAGTCAGCACGAGCCAATTTGCCTGAAAGATACGAGAACCGACCTCATCAAGCATATACAAGAGTGGGTTGAGAGTAATGACAACAAGAAGTGTGTGTTTTGGCTCAATGGCTTGGCTGGCACAGGCAAGTCCACCATCGCGCGTACAATTGCCAGAATCTTCTACGACCAAGGTCGCCTTGGTGGAAGCTTCTTCTTCTCCAAGGGTGGTGGTGAGGTCAGCAAAGCCAGTAAGCTAGCTACGACTCTTGCTGGCCAACTGGCAGCTGCAATGTCGGAGCCTCGACGATACATCTGTGAAGCGATCGGGAACCGAGAGGATATCATTCAACAATCCTTTCGCGACCAGTGGAAGCAATTGATCATCGACCCACTATCGAGGATTTCCGCGCATTCAGCCGAATCTCCCATCTTGCTCGTAATTGATGCACTAGACGAATGTGATGATGAAAGTGATATCCGCTCTATCATTAGAATCTTGGCGACAGCAAGCGGCCTCAATAATTTGAAACTGCGGATACTCATCACAAGCCGGCCGGAGACGCCAATCCGTCATGGGTTCAATAGAATGATGGAAAGCGAACGTGAAGTCTTTATTCTACAAGAAATACCACCCGACGTGGTTAACCAGGACCTCAGAGCCTTCTTCAACGACCAGTTCAGGAAACTCCGCGAAGAACGTGAGTTGGACGACGATGACTGGCCCGATAGCCGCTCTATCGGACGGCTGGTTGAGAACGCGTCTGGTCTCTTCATATGGGCCGCGACCGCGTGCCGTTTCATCTGCGAAGGGCGGCGGTTTCCCACCGTCAAGAAACGACTTGAAAGCTTATGTTATGGCCCTTGCTCTGCTGAAGGTCCTCAAAAGAAGCTTGACGAGATATATACTGCCGTCCTCCAGGATTTCATCCAGGGTGTCAGCATCGGAGAACGGGAAGAGATGTATGAGATTCTAAGACGAGTACTTGGGGCTGTTTCCATTCTGTACTCTCCCCTTCCCACGGATTCACTGTCCAAACTTCTTGTTATTGATCTGAGAGACGTCAAAGATACCCTAAATGGGCTACATACCATCTTTTACATCCCGCGAAACACCTCGGGGCTGGAGCCACGTCCCGTCCGTTTACACCATCCAACCTTTCGCGATTTCCTTCTCAGTAAGGATCGTTGCATCGACCTTCGCTTCCATGTCAATGACAAGCAGGCCCATGGTGCTCTTGCGGACAACTGTATCTCTGTGATGTCCAAGATATTGCATAGAGATATGTGTAACCTAGATTCACCCGACACTCTAGTCGAGAGCCTCGATAGCAGTCGCATCGCACGCTATCTTCCACCCGAACTTCAATACGCTTGCCTTTATTGGGTGGAACATTGCCGACAGAGTGGTATGCGGATCTCGGACGGAGATCGCGTTCACCAGTTTTTCAATACATTTTTCCTTCACTGGCTCGAAACTATGAGCTTGATGGGCAAGAGCTCCGAGATGGGCGGAGTCATACGGTTATACCATTCACTTCTGGCTGTATGTAAGTCCCAAGCACGCATTGAGCTCGGCATACTAATAGATTATAGCCCGACTGCAACGTTCGTCAGATACCTTTCGTCAAAGATGCGAGGCGATTCATTTTCAATTTCCAAAACATCATCAGACAGGCACCCTTACAGATATATGGTGCAGCTCTGGCATTCATACCGCCTACAAACGAGCTCAAAAGTCACTTTTGGAAAGAAAGGCTCCCAATCTTGGAGGATGCTTGCATTGCTGAGGCCGATGCCCCCAAGGCCAAAGATGAATTCAACTATGTCAGTGATCTGGCTTTCACTCCTGATAGCAAAAGAATCGCCTCCGGTTCAAATTTTGAGGCAGTCAGGTTCTGGGACGTCGGGTCAATGGCTACGCTTCAGAAGTTTCAAGGCGGGTCAAGAGACAAGATAAGCTCTGTAGCTATCTCTCCTGACGGAAAATGTTTGGCTGGTGGTTCAGATGACTCCACTGTCATGCTTTGGAGCGTTGAGACAGGCGATTTATACTACTCCATCAAAGCCCACAGTGGATGGGTTAACTCGGTCACGTTCTCGCCGGATGGCAAGTGGCTTGTGTCCGGTTCAATGGATCAGACAGTGGCTGTCTGGAACGTCGTCACCGGAGAAGAGGTGAAAAGGATCAAAGTCCAGTCTAGCGGCGTGAATTCTGTCACCTTTTCGCCAAACGGCTCACTGCTCGCCACGGGTTCTGTCGACGGAATTATCAGGCTTTGGAGCTTCTCAGAAACGCCGGAGCAGATGCCGAAGATCCTAGACGGCCACTTAGGCCCCGTCAACTCTCTTCGTTTCTGTCCTCGGGGCAACCGAATTGCTTCTGGGTCTGATGATCTGTCAATCAAGCTATGGGATATATCGACAGAAACCTTCCAGCCTTTCAACGGACATACAAAGAAAGTCATGGCAGTAACCTTTTCTCCCGATGCTCGGGTCATAGCCTCTGGCTCTGAAGACAGAACCGTCAGGCTATGGGATGCAGTGAGTGGCGCGACATTGAAAGTTCTTGACGATCATACCAGTGGGATAAACTCAGTTCTCTTCTCACCAGATGGCACTGGCCTTGCGTCAAGCTCTTTCAATGATGAAGTCCGACTTTGGGACACCAAAAATTGGGTAACGGTGGGGAAGCTGGACGATTTCGAAGAAGACATCAGCTCAGGCATGGTGGCGGCCTACCGAGAATATCCTACTGCTTTTGGTGGCGCAACTGACCACACCAGGGAGTTCAAAGGTCACTCAATGGCCATTACCTGCGTTACATCCTCGCCAGATGGGCGTTGGGTAGCCTCTGGGTCTCATGATTCCATGGTCAAGCTGTGGTTGCTAACCAGGGAGCAATGGAACCTGGCAGGTCACAGTAGTAGCATTACTGACCTCTGCTTCTCTCCAGACAGTCGCCTGGTTGCTTCGGCTTCAGCCGACGGGATCGTGATGTTGTGGGATTGTGCAACGGTTGTTGCACTGTTCACATTTTGTGGTTGCAAGACTGCCGTTCTGTCTGTGTATTTCTCACCTGACAGCCAGTTACTTGGTGCCTCGTTTGCCAAGGAATCTGTTCGTATTTGGGACTCATCAACGGGGCATCTGCTGTTCGATTCCAGGGATGTTTTAGGCGAAGTCACAGGCTTCGCATTTTCACCAAATAACCTCTCCTTCGCACTGTTGTCCTCCCATTTCTCAATCACCCTCTGGGATCAGTCAACGAGTTTGCCAATGTCAGTACTTAGAGGTCACGTTGCGCCAGTTACTTCCGCGACATACTCTCAGGACGGCAAATACCTTGTGTCATGCTCCGAAGATGCTACAGTGAGATTGTGGAACACAGAAGGCGACTCATGGGGCACAGTCGAATGCGAATCGGAGCCAGCCAAGCATGCAGCATTATCGCCAGACAATCAGCTACTAGTATACTGCTCTGCCAACGGAACAATTCGCCTCTGGGACGTGAAATGCAAATCCATACGGGGTTTTCTGCAGTTGGGTGTAACCCTTCGCAGCCTATCATTCTCCAATTGTGGCCAATACATCGAGACCAAGAGAGGAGCTGTGGGTATCGGGCATTTTTCTGATTCTTCTTACCCCTCCCCGCACTCTTCGGGGTCCAGCGAGTCGCACACCGTTTTCGTGGGCAACCGGTGGTTGAGTAGTGACATGAAGAACGCCATTTGGCTTCCCGAAGATTACGTTGCTTCCGATGCCACTGCATTTGGCAATACCATTGTGATGGGACACTTTTCAGGTTCGATATCGTTTGTTCGATTGGTCTAATATCTAATCAAAACAAACGCCGCCTCCGTCTCTTGCCAGACGTAGACAAACAAGCACCTGACTTTTGCCCGGCATTTGATTGAAAGATGACCGACCTTTCTGCAGTCTTTGTGCTGTGCAAGGTTGTGGAGTAGTACGAACATGATTCATTTCACTTGGTCCTTTTAATTTTGGTTCCCCTTAGGATACATGTTTACCACTTAATTCTATCTTTTCGCGCGTCTGTTTGACCAAGGCTCTTGCTTCTATCAGCAGTACCAATCTGTTGACCTGAAGTGAGTCCCCATCCTATATCTCTGTCCGCTTCGCAAAGAGCCTCGCCCACGAATGTTTCAATCGCGTAGGAGTACATCCAAGATTCTGAGGCAAGTGATACCCGTTCCACGCGCTCTGCTATCTCCAAGTCAAGCGAGAGACTTTCCTGGCGGAGTTCAGCCTTGATGGTAGAAAATCTATCCACGAGTCTGTGAAGTCGTTCGTAATGGGGAGATCTTATGGAATCAAATATACCCAGGGCAATATCCAGCTTCTGATCTCGCGACCAAGCCCACTCCAAAGCCCGGGTTAACGCGTAGACATCCTCTAATGCAAATCCTGCACCAGATCCAAAGTTCCCCAAGAGCGCATGTGAGGCATCACCAATCAAAGCGATATTTCCCCCTGATGTTATGCGCTTGAGATTCATACCGGAAAACAACGCAAACTCCTGCGTATCCCCTTTGGCAGCGAGATGAAGGATCGCCTGCACAGGTTGGCAAAAGTCCTCATATCTGTGAAGAAGAGTATGTAGGTCGAATGGCCGACCCCAGATGACAGGCTGTTGCTCTTCTTGGGTTCTACGAATGCGAGCTGTAACTTCGAAATCGTCGTTTCCAAGAGGGCATGTGAAAACATATAAGCCACTGACGTGCTTCCAGAAGACCGGAGCCCATGGAATGCCGCCGATCTCAGAGGCTTGATCCTTGCTGATGATTGTTCGATAGACAGATTGTCCATTGTACTCCAGGACGTGGTTGGGAAAGCATAGCTGGCGGATGGACTAGAATTCTGTGAGTATATATGAATTGTACTTCTTCTTGAGGGCCTTACAGATCTAATTCCGTCAGCTGCAACCAGGAGATCGACAATGTCGGCGGTACCGTCATCAAAGGTTATTTGGAGCTGGTTATCATAAAGGCGCTCCATGGCTACAAACCTTTTAGAGAGGTGGACATTCTCATGATCTATGCTTCTTATCAAAGCGTTCTGAAGCTTGGCCCGAGCAATACGACAGCTCTGATGATGAAGAGGCACATCTCCTGCGTTGAACTTCTCAACCAGTAGCTCTCCAGTTCTTCCATTTCTTTGCAGAACAACAAGTCAACATATATGATAAACCCACCTCATCGATTTCACACTCACCGCCTCTGTTCAACCTGGCCATCAGGAGATTGGAAGTAGTCCTCGGCGTTGATATTGTCAGCTACACCGAAATGCTCTAGTAATCTTCGGGTCTGTGGTTGTAAGGTGAAGCCCCCGCCTATCTCGCTGAGTCTCGGCCTCTTTTCGTACAATTTCCAGTCAACAAATGGTAGTTTCTGGAGCTCCAAGGCGGCACCAAGACCAGCAGGGCCGCCTCCTATGATCGCCACTTTCAGGCGCTTGTCTCCCTTGTACCCAGACATATTAAATATCTGGAAATGGGAGTTCTGCTTGAGTACGGCAATCTATTTTCTCAACCTTCTCCCTACTTTATAATTGCTCTGAGATACCTACTTGATGATATTTAGACGCTTTTTCCATTCCGTTTGTCGACAAACAGAGAAACGTAATGGTCAAATGTCTCAAGTAGCAATGGCGTGATAATCAGAGGCAGAAAGGTCACACTTCTTTCAGAACCACAAAGTCCTAGTACTACAATCTTCTGTTACTTCCTTGAAACTGTTGGCGTTTTGGTGTCACCATACGATAATAATGCCACCACAGTTGCACATGGCAGTGTTTTTGGTTTGCGGGTTTGTACTCCACTTTCGATACGAGAGTTAATGCACATAGCCTCCTTTTCAAGACCTTGGTCACACACTGGACAGCAGTTTGTTGCTGCAGACGAGTGATGTAACGAAATCAGGTTAAAAGTGCTGCATGTCAGCTGGGTTTGCAGCGACGAGAGGCAAGTACTGCTTAGATCTCTTCTTTGTTTACCCATCACCTTTTTCTACTAAGAGCAAAATGAGTTACTTGCAGGTTATCGATACTTGTGATAAGTAAGTGCTCCAGATATATGAAACGAACGCGGCTAACAGTTCAGCTTCCCACAAAATGATCTCATCGCCGGGGAAAAGTGGAAGTCTGCTATGGCACAGCTTTGGCGATTTTATCTTCCTAGAGATGATCGGATCTTCGGGTTTCTGACCTCTCACACTGTAGCTCATATGCCATGGACAAATGACTTCCAACTGGTAGAATCCACTCAAAGTGTTCAGCTGTTGCCCAAGGGTGTCACTGGCCTCACGGAATCGAGCACTGCAGCCATCACAAGACTGCTCAAGAGAGCCCAAGACTCTGGATTATTCTGCAAACTTGACAACTGGCCCGGGGAGAGGTTTCCAGTGCTTGGAGCACCTTTCCCGTTCGCAATTGACAGAGCAATAGCGCCATTCTTTGGGATCGTATCGGCCGGAGTTCAACTGAATATCTATGTGCGTGGGAAGAGTGGATTGATTGACGGCATATGGTTAGCCAGGCGTGGAATCCATAAGCCTACATACGCTGGTATGTTGGATAATGCCGTGGGTGGAGCTGTTCAAAACGGCGAGAGGCCCTTTACATCACTTATGCGAGAAGCGGAGGAAGAATTGGGCATCGACGCAAGTGCGGCTGTCTCTGGTGGGACGGTTTCTTGGTTTAACGTCAAGGGCGAGAATTCTGGGCTACACCCGGGACTCGTAGAACCTGGTGTTCAGTATGTCTACGATCTGGAGGTTGGGTCCAACGTCACCCTATCCCCTGCTGAATCAGGTATCGAATGGCTACGACTTTTGAGTATAGATGAGGTAAAGGCTGCCATTCTGCAGCATGAGTTCAAGCCAAGTTGCGCATGTGTCATGATCGACTTTTTTGTCCGACACGGCATCATCAATGTAGACCACGAAAGGGATTTCGCAGAGATTGTTTGCAGGCTGCACCGCCAGCTTCTACTACCTACCCAATTTCCACACACAGAGGGTAGATGATGGTGAAACAGTGTTGAGATTTTGCTATAGTGCATTCACACAGCGTTATACATTGGGGGAATTTGTCGGAAGTGTTGTGTTCAATAACATGCCCAGTTCCTGGGAAGTATTTAATACATCGTACCACACCTCTTACGGTACTTTAGCGCATGATAGGCCATGATGACAAGACACGAACCCTTTGTAAAACGTTTATGTTTTTGGACCCGTGATATCTTGGCACTCGTCGGAGGTTCATTGAAGGGACTTGCGCGGGATTCTTAGATGCGGCATGTGATATGTGACCATAGAGGACGAGGAGTAACCCCCAGTTTAGTATGACCTAACCGACCAAGATTATGCTACCGCAAGACTCTCTAGGCTCTACACATTAGCCTGGTACAAGAGCACCTGGGAGTTGGACATGACTTGTAGCCGTTGCTCATCCGATTTGCGGGGGAAGTTGTAAGTCAATACAGCCTATTTACAGAACTGCCGACTTCATATAAACTATAAACAATTATGATAATACCGCAAAGCATTAATCTATCTTAGTCCTCTTCTTACATCTACATACGCATACCTTTCTCTCCATAAGTGCGCGATTATCGTTTGGCCCAAAGGCAAGATGCAGAAATATCCAAGTGCAATATCTCACAAGCCAGTTCTGTTCTTGTATGTCGTCTTATTCAATTATAACTGCTACCGTTCGGCGTTATTCACATACAGCTTAGCGACGTGGACGACTGTCTTTATCCAGAAAGTGAGTCGCATGCAAGTCGTTTCTGTTTTCAGGCCACCATATACTAACAGCAGTCATGATAGGTATTGGTGTCAAGGACGTTTCCTCCCGCCTTATCAACGCCTACTTCCAGAGCCGCCTTGGCTTTAGCAAGGAGGAGACGATTCTACTTCGAAGCGAATACTCCAAAAGCTACGGTTTGATCGTGGAGGGTCTAGTCTCCAGCTATCAGGTGGATCCGTGGGATTTCAACAGCATGGTCGATGATGCCCTTCCACTTGATTCCCTTATCAAGCCCAATCCGGAACTCCGCCAATTACTGAAAGGTATCGACAAAGAGAAGGTAAGGCTTTGGCTGCTCAGTAATGCCCATATCACACATGTCAAGAGAGTGGTGCGCCTTTTGGGCATCGAAGATCTATTCGAGGGCGCGATATACTGTGACTATTCCAAAGGTACTTTGGTCTGCAAGCCACATATACCTCTCATAACAATTCATGCATCATGACCGAGCTGCCAAACAGTACTCCCGCTTTGGCCGTTGAGCTGCAACAGCGTTGCCAGCTCCTGTGTCCTAATCCTTCTTCTTGATCCTAGGGAAGCTCAACCAAACACCAGCAACAACAGTAATCAGGGCAAGAATAATAGGCTGCAAAACGCCAACACCCTTATGGTTAGCAATAGCTCCAATGGCGAACGGGAACACCGTTCCGCCGGTACCACCAATCGCCATGGCAAATCCAATAGCCGACACGTGGATCTTGGCTGGTAGAAGTTTGGCTGTGACCATGACCGCTCCCGGGAACAAGGGGCCAAGGAAAAAGCCAAGAAAGGCGACTGCAACGGCTGATACGATGAATTTAGGGACAAGCCAGAAAAGGAGTTGGAGACCGATGCAGATGAGGAGATAGATCGAAAGACAGAGTCTCTCGCCAAATCGTTCGGTTACGAATCCAAGACATGCGCGCCCAAGAGCCATGCCAGCCCAGAAGCCAGTTCCTGAAGCACCCGAGGCATAGGCTGAAGCTTTTCGAACGCGGAGCATGAAAGTGACGACCCATCCACCAAGACCGACTAGAAGAGTGAGCACTCGGTTTCAAGATCAGGATCATGGAGACATACCTTCAACACCCATGTATGCAAAGAAGAACAATGCGCAAAGCCAGGTAACCCTTGACTTCAAAGCCTCTCTGGTTCCAGCACCACTACCCTCCGCATTATTCGCAGCATGCTCAGCCTGATACACCGCCCCAGTCTGCTGCCAAAACGCAACCGTCAAACCAACCCACTCCACAACAGAAATACCAATCTACACCGTCAGCCAGCACAAAGCATACCACATACACGACGACTCACCATAACGTAGTAAAACGTATACCAAGGCAACCCCGCTGACACAACCATACTCGTCGCGATAAGCGGCGAGAACAAAGCGCCAAACGAGTAAAAAGCGTGTAGGAAGCCCTGCACGGTATTCGCTTTATCCATGGCTCCGACCCAAGCGCAGAAACACGCGTCGGTTAGTCCGTTTCCGAAACCGCTCATTATGTTGCAGACTACGAGGACGGGGTAGGGGGGGTGTAGGGCGAGGGCGATGAAGGTTATGAGGTGGCAGATTGGCGCCATGATGGCGACGCCGCGTTGGCCGAATTTCATGTGGATGCGGGCGTTGGTGAATGCGGCGACGGAGTAGCCTGCGAAGGGGGTGAGGAAGATGAGGGAGATGATGGTGTAGCTGAGATCGTAGTATGTTTCGAGCTGTGATTGTTAGAGGAGTGGTTTGATTGTGCTGATCAACGTACATATGGAATCAAGGCCTACATCGTTAGCAAAGTCAATTAGATTCGATGGGGAAACATACTCCAACAGCCGCATCATTCATCCCCGCAATAATAAACGACAGAAAAGCAAAGGCCAACTTGGCTACATTCCCCCTAGGATAATTCCATCGCTGCACCTGCGCCGACGCATACGGTGGGGGAATATCATCCGGTGGCAGCGAAGGTTGCTCTTCGAGCTCTTTACCGCGGACGTGACATCCTTCCAGAGTAGTGAGCTCAATGGGCTCCTGGGTTTGTGTCGCTGTGCTCGACATGATGAGGATGAGAGTGTGAGAACAAAGTGGGTGTGAGAGGGTGAGATGGGACGAGGTTTTATGTGAGGGAGGGATCTGCGGTGCGGATAAATACCGCGAGTGCGTTGTAGAGCCTCAATGGGAAAGAGAGCCAGCGGAATGCTACGTGTTGGTGGTGACTTGCGGGGTGTTATGCTTATTTTGGGGCGCTATGCTTAGTGGAGAAATATTCGGTAGGAATGCGGGCCGTGTTCCAGGTTTGTCTATCATATGACCACCAGAAGAAGAACAGAAGAGGGCCTCGGTATATTTTCTTGTTCAGCAATTAGTTCATGGGTGATGTGTCCCTATCAGATCATGTATTATGACACGAAGAGCCTGCCCTTACGCCTAAAGGAGCCAGTTAGTGCAAGAAAGGGTTAGGACCTCGAACCCAACTGATTTAAAGATTTAGGTAAATTATACTAAATGATAAAAAGACT